>JAJVSH010000047.1:346598-382660 GCA_021460005.1 Tetramorium alpestre | reverse complement strand
AAAAATAATCGATGTCAAAATAATCGACACGATATCGCCCATTCCTACTTTAAACACACTATCGCCCATCCCTAAAACACAGAAGGACACGCGGTACGTGAATGCATGTCATGCGTGTGTCGTAAGATTTGTTAAGAGTGTCGGATTGTTTCTCTCTCTGTTTGCAAGAATTAAATATTCCTCGAAATATCGGATTAGGTGAGTCGAAAATTATTGTTTAATTGATAAATTAATGATTTTTTCCTTAAACGGGAATTCATCTAACCTCTAAAATACCATACAATATGAAATATACCATGATATACAACATGAAATACAATCGATGTTATAAAATATATCATCGAGAATCTTTATATTAGGGCTGCGTTCAGAAGCCCTTTACCTGAGTGAAATTTTTATTCTTCTATCTTTATTCAGCTCTCAGTAAGTAACAAAGGTAGAAAGATAAAAATTTTAGCCGAGTAAAGTTTCTGAACGCAGCCTAGATTTCTTTCTTCTTTAGTTTACTGGCTTCTGCTCCATCTAAGGACTCAATACAGCCAAACAGATACAGCCAACTAGATTTATCAAGTTATTTTTGCACAGATAAACAATTCACGAGCTCCTTATCGCATACTTTTTTGAATTATCAAAATACACTTTTTGTATACAATAGAATTTTGTATCCTTTATTGAGCCCTAAATATCTTTTAGTGGGAATAGAAATATTTGTTAAAACAAATGATACTTTTTATTTTTGTTGAAGGCTAAATTACAATTAAATAACTCTTATCTTTTAAGATAAGCTTTTAAGATAAGATAACTTTCAGTTAAGCTAATTTTTTTCTTTTTCTTTACATGACAGAAATTCTATCAGACGTTACCTGGAATTTTTTCAAAGAAAAGAAATACTATGGATGCTATGGAGACTTCCCCGCATAAAGAACATTATATTTGTCATACGTGCAAAGTAAAGTTCACAGATTTAACAATATTCAGAAATCATTATCGTTCAGAATGGCATCGGTACAATATGCATATGACAGTGAACGAATTGTCTCCGATCACTCTCGAAGACTTTCAGAAGAAAGAAGCGATGTATTGCGAGAATAATGCAAACCAGACTGAGAAAAAACAGATGTGTGACGTTTGCCGAAAAAAGTTTAACAATCGGAAACAGTACGAGAATCATCTTGCCTCGAAGGCACACAAAAAGAAGCTGGAGCAAAAAGATGAAGCTACAATTTTCAATAAAAAATCAACCAGCACAGAGGATGTGTCCCATAAAAACGAAATGGATATATCCTGTAAGAACAAAGAAGACATATTTAATGAAAACGAAGAGGAAATTGAAACAGATTCGGATGTAGAATCTTTAGAATCAGAGGAGTGGATCAAGGAATCCAAATATTTTGCCTATGAATATAACAATTGTCTATTCTGTGATCGTCATAGTAAATCCGTAATGTGCATTCTGAAACACATGATGAAGAAGCATTCGTTTTTCATACCTGATCTTGAATTCTGTGTGGATCCGAGTGCGCTGTTAGCGTACTTGGAATGGAAAATATGTACTGCTCACAAATGCATTTGGTGTAATGACTCAGGTAGATAAATTATACATTTATTTAATTAATTACTTTTTCCTATTTCTTTAAGAACTCCATTGTAAACGCTCCTAACATAAGTTTTGATTAGAATTAAAAGAGTTCAATTAGAAAATTGAATTAAACGGAAAGAAATTGCAATTTAAAAACTTTAAATCAAATAAAAATTTGCACATTTTTACAGGAAGGAAAATGCATAGCGCAGAAGCAGTGAGGATGCATATGATTGATAAGGGCCACTGCAAGATGTTGTTCGAGGATGAGATGATGTCTGAATACTCGTTCTTTTATGATTACTCATCCAGCTATCCGGACGCGAAGAATGCCAATCCAGATGAAGATTTACCGGAATTGCCAGAAATTTTAGACGACGAGGTTTATGTAATGAAGTTGCCATCTGGCAAGTCGATTGTCCATCGTGACTTGGCCCTTTATTATAAGCAGAATATACCTGTGGGTACCACGATGACGGTAAAGAACGTTAATTATTGGTTACGCAAGCGGATGTTTAAACAAATATCGTTTGGTACTGAGGAAAAAAAACTCGAAGCCGCTCGGATGACAGCACGAGACATTCAGAAGCTGCAGCGAATTCAAGCGAAATACTCAACGCAGCTACAAGTCAAACAGAACAAACTACAGAAGCATTTCAGACGACAAACGGGCTTTTAATCATACATAATGGTACTCTCATTATGTATCTATCATATTTTTAAAAAAGATGTATATAAATTATAAAAAATATGCATAAGATAAAGTTGATTATTCCTGCACTGTTATATTTTATTATTATTTGTTAGATACAAAAAACGCAATTTAAATAATAAGTTAATAGCTTATAAATTGATGGATTTAATTTTTATTTTAAATCAAATTCAAACTCAGGCGCTTCATAGTATCGCATTGTTTCAATTGCTACGAAATCGAAATTTATTAGTTTTTTTTTTTAGGACATACATCATCACGCAATACAAATCATTATAAATTGCGTTATAATATGCATTTGACGGACGTTCTTACAAAATAACTCGTGTATACTTTATATATATACTCTCGTAACAGGTTTCATCGACAAAAATATCTTATTTTCTTCTCGAATAACTTCTTTTTTAATTTATGTGGACCCGTTTGTTATAACCAGAGCAACACCTTTGTTTCGCGACCGAGATCGCCGCTTTCAATAGAACGTAATAAATATACAAGTTAGAAGGTGATTCACGTATCACTGCATTTCGCTGATGTTCACATGAGAAAGAAAGAGGAAAAAAAGATATAACTGGACGTTTATGCACCTCATAGACCATTTCTCGCGGTGACATCAGCGAATTACGAGATGTTAAAAAAAAATGAAACAGTATTTAACTTTTCGACTTTCTTTTTGTTTCTTCCTATTGTCAGACTGATACTACTGTACCTACACGATGAATAACATCCCTTTCTAAATCTTAAATATCTTCTAAATCTCTGTTATATATATCGCATTCTTATTACTTCTTTCTTAAATGAATTACGAAAAATATATATATTATAATCACAATGCATATATCACTGATAATAGAACTGATAATATGTTTTCTTCAAAAATGTCCCAAAACTGTTCAACGGGATATATTTTTAGAAAGGAGATTCCTATATATTTTATATTTATCGTTCAATTAAATTTGATCATTGGTACTTGCGTACATTTTATACGTTTATGATGTTTAACGTATATAAGAGTTAAATAATATAACGCGATGTTATATTTTATATATTTTCTCTGTCTCGCTAGATTGACTCTTAGTCAAGTTTCGCCCAGAGCAGGCATCCAAATGCAAGACATCTGATAGACTTTTAGCAGATTTGCTGCATTAAATTATTCAATTTCATTGAATCATTTTTCTCCGTTTCTTTTAACGACGACTCCACATATATATAGACGGGCAGTAATACTGAATACCATTNAAAAATGGTATTCGGTTTCGGTACGTATTACGTGAAACATTCTTTCTTTTGCTTTTAGATAAATATTCTATGAGAAGGCATCACGTCATTCGCGACACCGAGACATGTATTAATAGAGAGCTGTTATTGTCACGACACGACGATGATACACATATCTTTTATCTACTTTACGCTTTGCGTTTTCGTGTTGACGGTTTAATTTAATTAAACTCTCCGAGCGAGTGACTTTCTTAATTTATCTTCAATCCAATAACTTCACCATCAGTTTTAACGCCTGATGAGGCGGCGCCGGTCTGATAGACTCATCCAATTCTGCATACGGGATTTCTGTCTCTACTTGGAAGCCGTGCTTCAGACAGACCTTCTGTGAAAATGCACCGGTCGCATCGGCTTTACACACCTACGATGATATAATATACCAAATTGGTTCTCATTTTTTTTTTATTAAATTCTATTTTGAATAAAATTAAGAGATTTCTCCTTGAAGTCTTTCAAAGGAAGATGAACAAGTGTTTAAAATAAATGGATTAAAGCAAGCAGTCTTTAAAAATAAAAATAATTTTTAAATTGTAACTTATTTTCAATTTTACTTGTTAAATTATAAATTATTTATTAATGAGACTGATTTATTAATTATTTGTTGTATTAGTTTGATCCTTTGCTACGTGAAGGGAAGTGCGAGGTACAAAAAATACCTTTCAGAAAAGTAACAAGTAATACATTGCAATTATACCTCAGGAAAGTTAACTGAGGAAGTTAACGAAAATCGTCCATGCATATTAACTGAAGAGCATGCTGAAATAAAAGGAAAATATGTGCTGTGTATGCAAACCAATGATCACGCCAACGCAATGATCTTAAATTAATAAAATAAAAATAAAAAATACGAAAAGCTCTCTTTATAACACGTAAAATCAATAAAATAACTATAAATATTTATATTCCCGCTTTGATAAAAACATTTTTTGCGAACTTCATAAATATCATACAAAATTATATTCATTCTATTTCTCTGCAAAAAAAGAAGAAATGAATAATTTCTCTCGGGGTCCGTATATAGACAAAATAAGTAAAATTTATAATTAAAATTTCATATACAAAATTAATTTGAATAGAAACAAATTAAATATAAAAGATAAATTATAAAGAAGTGAATATTAAGTTAATTAATTTACCTTGAAACCAGCATTTTTAGCGGTATTCACGCTGTCGGCCATGAGAATATTAGCTAAGCCTTTGCCGCGATGATTTGCATCAACACTGAGAATTCGACACTCGAACAGTTCATCCACATCATACTTGGCAAACAAATCAACCTTGTCATTCAGTTTATAAAGCAGTCTGAAGATCGTCTTGAACTTTTCATCATTCAACTCATCGAGACGACGCTCTGCCTCTTCGCGTTCACCTTTCTTCAAAATGCCATTTAGTGCCATTCCCGCTATCTGATAAAAATCAATTCTAATAATATTAATTCTTTATTACATTAAAACCAGATATTAAAACTTTTAGAAATTAAAAGGTAAATAGAAATAAAACTAAAAGAATTTAATTATCGTTAAAACTTATAGAAATAAACAAAAAAATAATAAGTTTAAAAATTAATTAATGAGAAAACTTCGTTTTTTAACTATTTTGTGAATTAATAATTTCTAAACAAATATATAAATAATGGATTAATTCCTATGTGAAAAAAAAGATGAATAAAATATATTCAAAAATAAAAACTTTATTATTACTTTTAATTATAAATAATTATATTATTAATAGTGTAAAAAATATCGGATTGTCGAATTTTTAATTTTTAAATAAAAAAATTAAAAGATTTGGAGTACATTTTTTTTTTCAAAAATAAATAATGAAACAATTATATATATTTTATGACGAGGTATGGGGGGGTATCGCTCACCGCTCCCTTCTTATTCACTAGCATCCTGGAGTAACCCTGCTTCAAGGTGAAAAGGCAGTGTCGCTCAAGTTCGCGCTGGGATTCCCCCCTCGCGCAAAGCTCAACGGCGTTATTGAGCGGCTCATCGGCAAAGAAGTTCCATCTCAGATGGTAGATCGCCTCGTCGTAGCGATTCTCCGGCACATCCACGACCGTGAGACAATCCTCGCTAGAAGACGACATGTTTTGGGTGGGCGAATTTTCCGCCGCGCACTGAAAGCAATTTCCACACGCGCATCTCCTCTCAGTGAAGAAGGGTGGTCACCACCTCTCGTATGAGAAAACTGCCACCTCTATTCCTTCCTCCCATACAATATTGATCGACCTAGTTCACTGGCGAATGCACTGGGTCAGTTGTACACGCCGATTGTGCCATATTAATTGGAAAATTGATCAAATAATTTATCGTAATTAATCAGAATTAAATTAAAATGATCTAGTTAACCCACAATCTGCATATAAAACCGCTATAATTCATAGTTTATTAAATACTTTTTTTTTTATATTCTTTCTCTAAAGACTTATCATAATTTGTCATGTCAAAATTGTAGATATAAAAGTTACTTGCAAATGTCTATTTGCAAGCAAATTCTGAATTCAAAATTTTATATAAATTTTAATTTTATTTAAAAAAGATTCGTCTGAGCGAATAGTGATTAAATTTTAAAAACAATTATTGAATATATCGAATATAAATCGCAAGATTTGTATTTCAATGATTCGACTTTTTTCCTTCTATCTCTAAAATTGGCTTCACATGTTTATAGAAAACTAAGAAAAATCAGAATAAGAATAGTGATTAATAATTAAAAGATAATTCAAAATATATACATACACATATATATATATTTATTTATTATCGGATTGTACAATTCCTCGCATCATAAAAGCCGGAAATGATACGAATGGATGATGGAATGATTTATTGAATTAAAATAATTGAACTCTTCCTTATTTAGAATTAAAATACTCTGAATACTTTTAATTGTAAGAAGTAACAATATTAATATTGCATGCGTAATACACGATACTAATTTATACAAACTGCTGCCCAACAAATACTATAAAATGTATTTTTCCAGAAATAAACAAAAATATTAACAGTGGCTTTTTTAAAGCGAAAAAGGGATTACCAACGACATTCTCTAAAATGTACAAACGAGACTGTCGTGGTTTCGACGTAAATTTATGAATGTTCTTTCTATTTAGATATTAACATTTTAATATTTATAAGTGTTATTTACAATTTTTAAAACAGCACATCATCATCGCTCTCGTCAAGCAGATTTGCAGCATCCAAATAGTGTCCAGCTGCAATCGATACTTTTCTTTCTGCTTCAAGCTATATAACAAAAAGAAAGATTCATAGGAAAAAATATTTAATTTTATTAGTATTATTAAAATGAATTATTTAATCGTACCTTTGCCTTGGCAATCTTCTTCTTATCCTGAATCTTCTTCAACCGATAGAATTCTTCTCTTTCGAGCTCATCAAGTTCTGAAATGATATAGGCTAGCGTTCTCTCAATTCGTGGGATGATAACGTGCTCGATAGCATTGACACGTCGATTCGTGATCTTGATAACTTCATCCAGAGTAACAAAACTCGTTTGCAACGATGCCAGTTCTACAAGCAATTTTACTGCCCGCTGATAATTTTTCTTCAATTTAGCCAATTGTTGGCCACCTCTGGCCAGACCTGCTAATTCATAAGTATCCGTTCCATCCTGATAAGACTCGAATATCGGTAGATTCACACCGGCGACGTTGTCCTTCTTAGAACGGATCTTGATCTGTGCTTTTGTCACATTTTGCAGAACCACCTGATTGAAATCTCCCGTAGCAAACTTTGCTTCAGCCAGCGAAAAGGCTGCTTCCTTCATCACTTCACCCATCAGAGTTTTGGTCTAAAAATAGGAAGAGAAGAATGCACAGTTGGAATAAATAATACGACAGTGTATAATAAAAATAAGATTATTGACAAAAAATTATTCATACCTCTATGATTTTTCCCAGAATCATTCTGAAGCGCATTTGTAAAGCATCTGCTTTCTTCTTTAACAATCCATGTCCCTTTTGTGCTCCTGCTAAACGAGCCTTCATCAACATTTGGGCCCTAAATATACAAATTAATAACGTATGTAATAAATAAATAGATAAGAATAATAAAATGTTATAAAATTCTTAAAATATACTAGTTTTACATTTTTCAAATTGTTAAAATATACTAATCTTTTATTTAAAATATACTAATCTTATATACTTAAAATATATATTATTATTCATAAATTTTGCATTATGTTATTAAATATAGAAATTTACAAATTAAATTTTTCAACAAATAAGATATTTTTTGTTGTAAAGCAGGAAAAACAAGGAATATTCAACTTTGCTCTTAGACGATCTCGTTTGTCTACATCTTTTCAAACGTATCGTTTAATAAACATTTACAAACAGGAATTTGCAAATTAATATTTTTTTACGAATATTAAGACATCTAGTAAACTAAAAAAGAGCCAGGATCTTAAATAAACATTTACGTTCCTTTAACAGTTGAAGGCTGGGGTTACACCCAACGCTGCAGTATGTTTCAAGACAGAATTCTGTTCGAAAATAAATGACGACGTATGACATACGAATAAAATCGTCGAGATTTTGTAATAATTAGTACATTAAAACAAGAAACTTACCCCCGAGAGGGGAAAATCGGCAGTTTATCTTTGCCCGACATTTTCGACTACTGTGCATCAGCAGACAGGAACGGGATTGATCAGCTGACACGAGAGACCGGAAGTATAGGTAGTTGCGTCTTCAATGGCGCGTGATTTTGAAAACGTACATTTGTGCCTCCACTGACGAGAGTAGTATTTTGTCAGTGCTTAAAACCAACAATTGTTAAAGGTAAATAATACAAAATGTATAAATGAAATTTTAATGTAATTATATAATTTTTAATTAATGTTAAAATCTTTATAATTTATGTAATATTTATCTTTATTTTAATTGATTTCGATATTCTTATATAAAATCAAATGTAAACATAATTGGTATTAAAAATGCATAAAATATTCTTAATTAACTATGGGGTAGAAGTCTCGTATTTTTTGCTAAAATAAATATCTTTAATAATAAAAAATTATAATATGATTCAATATAATACAATCTGTCCAGGTTTTAAAACCTGTCTTACATTCATATTAATTCTAGCTTCGGCGATGTAAGTTCGTGCTTTATACCAATCATCCAGATTGTACGCGAGATCTTCGTGATTGTCTTCACAATTGTCGTCCCAAAGTGCTTTGGACGCCGGTAAAATCCGCGGCACTCCGTGATATCTCAGACGGGAGCTTTCTGACATTATTACTACATCTCCACTCCGTAGAAAGATAGCGTTAGCCGGATCTTCTTGTCTAAGACCACCAATCAGAAATATCGCTGTTTGCCCAAAACTTATGGAGAAAAGCGGCGCAGTAATGTTCATCTCCGAATGATCCGTGTGCCCTGCCAAAGTCGAGTTCATCCGATAGTAATTAACAATCGCAGCCTCGGCTTTAAAGTCCGAGAAACCTAATGCTTTTGCCAAAACGGATGTTAGACCAGATAATTCCATTGGCATGTCGCTTTTCGAGTTTTCCGAGTATAATTTTGTGTCCCAATTGTGATGATATCCCAGTGTCGCCCATCGCAGCTTTGGTAAGAGAATTTTAGCCTTTTCCGTTCTATACAAATAAAAATAATCAAAATCTTAATACAGATTTTCGGTATTTGATTATTACAAAAATCTATATTTATTAAAAATATTAATCCATTTAAATTTAAGTTTTCTATTATAAAAAATACATCAGTATTAATTCAATAATTATTCCTTACTGAAAACATATGTCCCACCACGTTTCGTTATCTAAAATGTTATGAGCGTCTATGTTTAATTTGTACGGCTCCTTAGAGTAATCTTTCAGACATTTTATGATCCAGTATCGTTGGCCATTGGGTGTAAATGGATTCTGAATAAAGATGAGTCCTAAAAATCAAGATAAATAAATAAGACACGCAAAGATAAGCAAGTATATAGAGGGAATTAAACGTATTAGTTACTATAATCTCTTACAAAACGGTATACATATACTACTTAGAAATTATATTATATAAGCAAAGATTAAACAAATATTGATACCATGAGTATTATTGACGATATTATTTTCAAGAATGATTCCAATTTTTTTTTATTACTATTTTATATAAAATTTGTGTACCTGGAATGTCCAGTAATTCGTAAATGCTCCATTTCTTTACCGATTTGAGGCCAAAATCATTTTCGATCCTGTCGCCAGTTATGCAGGCCTCAATCTTTCTAACCTATAAACAACATTTGCGATTATCTTTCGAAAGAACGTATAAACCATGTCACATACTCTGAAGCAATCTGGACTTTCGAGATCGATCACGTTGCCGAGATCGGGTGCGGGATTTCGACTTTTGTAATATTTGAAACTGTCCCGAAACATCTTTCCTCGATCATGTGGGCTGCCATGTTTTCTTCGCACAAGTGGCACTAGTGACTAGATAAGTAGACGCGAGATGGCGTTTGCGGGCGCTTTCGTTAATTTTCGGAGCACGATTCTAAAGCACGCGAGATTGAAATCATTCATCAAACCATACCAAAGAAAAATCATAGAAAATACATATAGATATTATTTGGGTAGCATGATATTTTATAACTGTATTTTATATAACTGGATATAGAAATTGTATTTTGTACATCCGTAAGAATTGTATAGAAAATGAGCGAAGATTTGATGTGAAACATTGCAATAGAGCATTATACAAATAAAATGGATATAGAGATTGTTTGAATATTGAAGCCAAGATAGCGATACCTATCGAATGTGAAATTTAATTTTATATAAACCAGTAAAATTTTGATTGTCGCGTTGCGCGGTAAATAATTCGATTCTTAGACCACGCGTGTTGGAGCGTAATCGATACGCTTGCGGACATACTGACTAAGAGCGGAAAAACGTGCCCGAACCGGGCGGACACGCGTAAACTATGCGCACCCACTATTATTACTCAATACACTTTGCATATCTTTATCAAACTGGGAGATTATCGTCGAGAAAGCATGGCAATTTTTCTCGCAATGGTGTACCAAGCCTCGGAGGCCTTAGTCGACAATTTAGAGTCGACACAGAGTATCAGTTACATTACATCTACGTTATAATTTCGCACTCAACAATGTAAATGTAATATAACACATACTGTTATATTACATTTATATTGTTGACTGCGAAATTATAACGTAGAAGTAATGTAACTGATACTCTGTGTTCACTGGAAATATTTATAAATCTTATAAGAACATCTTCAAGTTTCGGTAGTTTCCTTCAAATTAGGAAATAATTTCCATATAAAGAAAATAATAAATTTGTGTCTATATATGTAGTTACACAATAATATAGTTTATTTATATTTATTCATTCCTAAATATGAATAAGGATAAATAATTTCCAAACTCTATGCCTTGTCCGCATTTTGAATATTAGTTGAATAAAAAAAGTGAGGTTAAATTCAAAATAATCCTATTTACGAATCAATATTCTTAGAAGATTTATGTCAGTTGTCGTGATTACTGCTATTTGTAATTTAATTTTTGTAAATATAATGTTTCATTTGTGCAAATGAGAATCAAAGACTATTAAACTGGACTGTCAATTAATAGGAGGTTATATTGGAAATTATTTGATCTCTATTTGTGAAAAAAATTGGTTTGTTATGATCGTACAAATTACTTTTCATAAATAAGTAAGAAGAAATTCATACAAAGAGGTCAGAAAACTGTTTATTAGTAATAGCTCCAATTAAATCTCCAACAGAAGTACTCTACAAATTTTCAGACTACGCAATTGTCCTTTCTCATGTAATAGAAATAAAAAATTTAGGCTGTCCATGTTAACAAAACAGTATAAGTTTCACAAAATCGTTGATCGTCGCCCAAGTTAACCAGAGTTTGATCAGTCATCCGAAATCCGCCACTTGTTGGCGCGATGCAATAATCGTTTATGACTAATTTAAGCGTACGATTTTTCGCATAATGCGGCATTGCCGAGAAACGGCGTGATTTCATAGGATAGCTGCGAGAGCAGGGCAGGGCACCGTGCAGCAGCGCCTCTCAAGGCTTTTCGAAAGCCTCTACCGCGAGTAAATTAATAGACGCGGCAGGCCGCGGTAATAATGATTGTCCATTACCGTCGCGCTTCTATTCGCCATAAATCTCGCCCACCCGCCCAGCCTGACGCTAAATCCGTTGTTCACCCGCACACCTGCGACAATCGGTCGTACAATTGATCGCGCGTGTTCGATTCGACCCAAATCGTCAGAGCGTCGAAAAAGAAGTCAATGATCGCATAAAATTGTTATCAGTCGACCGAAAGAAAAACTGATACACGCGTAAAAATTATAGAAAAAATTGGAGATCACGCGAAAAAATTATTAATTAATACAAATATCAGTTTTTGTAAGCTACACATTTTGCGATGAGATAAAACTATGATTCTTTTATTTTTCAGTTAAGGCGCATTCAAACTTGGCAGAAAAGTAGAAAACAGAAAAGCGGTAACCAATCAGAACTCTCACTCATAGTAAGCAGTATGTATTGATATATTCTTGATTGGCTTCTGCTTTTCTATTTTCTACTTTTTTGCCATAATCTGAATGCGTCCTTAGACTTTGTCGTTTCTTTCTACGTTTATCCATTGCTGTTTGTCAGTTTTATGACTCCTGTGTCCTGTGTGAAATTAAATTCTCTATGGAGCTAATTACATTTATTTATTGTGAATAACAAGATTGACACTACAATAGTCAGCGTCAAGTGATTTCTAATTCCGTAAATTAGAACGTGGAGTCGGCGTAAATATTTTTCACGGAGCTCTGTTTGTCTGTTCCTCGTGCAGGCCTGCGCGTCAGTAAAAATCCTTCGTGCTGTCAGGAGACTGACGTTTCTGACTGAATTGAGCGCTCTAGGAGTGCCTAGAGAGGAGCGCGACACGCACGCGGATCGAATGTGCCGGCGTGACGCGGTAAGGGAGCGGTGCGCCGCGTACTCTCCCTGACAGTTTCATGTCAACAAATGTCGCGGCCGAGGCGTCGCGCCCAGCCAAGCCAGCCAGCCTGCCAGTGCCAGCCAGCCAGCCAGCCAGCTCCGGCGCGTATTCGCGGAGCCGCGGCCGCGGCCAATCGCGCCGGCGCGTGACGCCACCGCCGGCCAATCGGCGCGCGCCGCGGTGACGACGCGGGCTAAATATAGCCGGTATATATCTAGGCCGGTCGCGACCGCGAATTATCCACAGTCGCGCGCCGGCGGCCGATGGAGAAGGATAGGTGGATTAACTCGAACGGGAGCGGATTTTTAAAGTGCGTGCGCAGTGCGCGAGGTGCGAACACGGGACGCCGGACACGGGACGCTGCGAAGGTAGGAATCCGCTAGAGACGCGCTTTCAAAGTCGGAACATCTGTTTCTCTCACTTTCTCGGTTTGCAAAACGACCGCGAGCGAGGGTAACTGCGAGAGGAAGGAAGGAAGGTGCTCTCGCGTCACATTGGGAGCACGTGTTCGCCATAATAAACACGGCTCTGCTCGCAATAAACACGACTCGCACAGCTATTCTCGGGTCTCATCTGAGACTGACGAGCAGATTGTTTCGCGGCTCTTGGCCGGGCGCGGATTTCGGCCGAGTGCGTCGCCGAGCGCGGCGTGAAGTGCGCAACGCGCGTGCGGCGTGACGTTGCACGCGCGAGGCGATCGAAGTACGCGCGTTCGATAGCATCGCGCGAACTTTTGTTCGGTTAATCGCCTTTCCTGTACTTTTCATGATTTTCTGATTATCGAGAGTGCCGGTCTTTCTAATTTTGCATAGAATATAATAAATAATGTAATAAATATATAGATATAATGTATAAAAGGAATGATTTGAACATTGTATTATATACAAAATATTCTATGTATATGTATATACACAACATATTAATTATGATATATTAACTATAACACATTAGCTGATGATGAATATGATATATTATTACCGAAGGGTTGTTTTCGTAAAAGAGCAGTTTAAGCAAAATAAAATCGCGACATTAAATACAAACAGGATGCACGCAGCAGTTTCAAATCGGTGCGCGAGATATATCGAGATCGTGTTCGATATATCGGGAGAGAGGGAAGGGGATTACGTCACGGAGCCAAAGGGAGAGATAGCGGTGGTACGTTACGTCTTGACGTTACATCCGATAAGCTTATTACGTGTCGGATTGACATAATGCTCGCGGACACGCGTGATCTCCCGCAATCACGCGCTTTTCGATCGATTCCTTCCCACGGAGGGCCCTTCCGATATGCGGCTCGCGCGTATGTATGTACATACACGCATAAGATTCAAATCGCGGGGCGCCGCGATACTATGAAGGTAGACGACAGACTGATCACGAGCGCGATTCGGATTGATTTACGTGGGTTTTATAGCCACGGGCTCGCAATTGCTCAAGGTCGCGACGCGCCACGAAGTAGAACTTCGCTGCCATCATAGTTGCAATGTTGCCACGAGAGCTCGCGGTAGAATACTTATCGCGCTAAACGCGCCTCGTGTGTGCTCGCTTCTATCCGCTGTGAAAACATTTAAAGAACAAAAGGGAGGGGGGGGGAATTTAAAACTTACTCGTTCTGTTTGAGGTATGTTTAGAATAGGGGTCCCCGATCTTTTCTTTTTTGTCAAGAAGGCCAAATTGATAAGATTTTTATTTTATTTTATTTTAGCCTTTTAATTTAATAAAATCTTTTCAATTTGGCTCTCGGAAGGTCGGATAAGTTTTATTTAAAAAAAATTATATAAAAGCAATATATTATTATTTCAAAATCCTTTTACAATAAAAGTTTGACATAGCGACGGCCGAATCACAGAATCAAAGACGCAACAATATATATAAGTACGTATGAAATTTAGAAATCTCTGGTAGAGCCGGATAAAATTTCGAAATTTCTGAGAGAACCGGATAAAATTTTACGGGGGCCGGATTCGGCCATAAATTGAGGACTCCTATTTTGGAGGCATTAATTCAAATATCTATTCATATTCAAGCATCTTCTCTCACAATGCCATTCATTAATCATTATAATTGAAAATTTAATTATTCCTTGTTCCATCTTTCGATTTTGTTATTGGAGATTAATGATGGAGTGAACTTTCCGATTATATCTCAGAGAATGATTTCTGCATTCATTTTACAAAGAATATTATTATTCGATATTCATGATAATTAGACTACGATTATAATCATTTTACTGTATCTACATTTCCTCGCCGCGTTTTATCTTTGTCTTATCTTTATCTTATTTTATCTCATATTTATCTCGTAATGTCTCTGAACTTTCAAGAGCGAGTTCTTTCCTCGAAACTGGTGTTCGCGAGAGAGAATAAAGTGGGACGAGGCACTCGCGTATTGTGCGCCTCTCTCATGAATATGAATGCGCAATCGTTCGTGTCTAAGCGCGTGTCTTTGAAGTTGGCTATCTATTATCGCGTTTACGAGACTTGCGGTGCATAGACGAACGAGCGCGGGTAGCCAGCCGTCGCGATTTGTGTGTAGTTAGCCTGGAATAAATTATTTCGGAATTTAGAACACGCGCCCGAAAATAATTTGTTTCCCAGAGAGCCGCCGACCTCTCGTTCGCGTGTTCTGTATGACGTGCCTTCGACGTATCGATACCGCTTCTAATCCCTCAATTTTGTCGTCTTTCTTCCAATATTTTGATGGTTGAACAGCGATAAAGAGATGAGGATAAAATTAAAACGTGATGAATAATTCGTAATGAATAATCGGGCTAATGCCTCTCTTCGATTCTTTTTTTTTATCCAGAATTGAACTGAGGGAGATGAAGAAAATTAATGAAACATAATATTGGCAACGTACAATATACTACTTAATAATTATAAGAGACAATTAACATTCGTTACGAGGCATAAAAATATAGTTATTAATGTAGGACGGCATTCATGATTATTCCTTGAGAAAAGATTGCTTATTTCACGCATGTATGTATATATGTGTGCATATATCTGCATATATACATGTATAAATAAGAAATTCTTATTCGTCAAGAGATGATCATGAATACTATTTATATTTTTGCAAACTAAAGTTGATAGTTATAGGTAATATAAAGTTCGATAAATTGTAAAAATTGGACAGTTTGACGTTATTTTCTGTTTCTGAATTTCAAGTAGGCACAATATTTTCCTGCTATTTCCTCAGAACAAAATGCGATAACGCCCTTATCGCACATCTTTCTTCGATGAGATGAATGAATCATGTATCACATGGAATGGGTGCGTCGTAAAAACTATCATTACTAAATTATATAACGGATAATAGACTATCATTATACGTGCATATGATACTTGTGAGATTATCAGTTAAGATCGCGTGGGTGAGAACGTTAAAGAAAGAACGCTAAAGAAAAAGTCCCTAAGGAACGTTTAAAAAGAAAGAGTATTTAGAGTTTAAAGAATTATATGTATGTATGCATATACTATCTATACTAAAAAAAAAATTATAAAAAATATAAATTTAAATTAGGAGAAGAAATAGAAATTTATTTCAAGAAACGATATAAATTTATATGATAATTTTGAGAATGTAAAAATAAATATTAATTAATTCTTTCTTGAAAAAGATTTTTAAATTTGTAATGTCGAAAAAATTAAAAAAAAAAAGAAAGTCACGATTGATGAAAGCTAGCTAAATTTCCGCGGCGCGCTTTTTTTATCAGTCACACAAACAGTTTGGCATTAAATTGCACGTCTCTGATGTTTGCTTTCGCCGGCAAACTTCCTCCGGCGTTGATAACCTTTGCAGAATAATAATCTTATCTCGCGCATTTGCTATGCAAAGTTACGAAGGTAACCACCTCGATGCTATCTGCTCCATAATTATTGTTAGAAGATTAAAGCCAATATATTATACATGATGTGGTAAACAAATTTTTTAAAGAAGCTTAAAAAATTCGAATTAATGATTATTTCTAAATTAAAATATTATTCTCAAAATATTAGACGAACATTTCTTTTTTTTTTATAGTTTCGGTATCATGTTACTTGCGAATGAATGCCAATTTGGCGCCAACTGTTAATTTAATTAATATTATATCGATGTTGTAAGATGGTTATTTTATAATGATATTAAATGAGCTTATCAAATTGCGACACAAATATCTTTATAGCATTAAAAATATAAACAAGATCTAATAAATATAATTTTATATACAATAGAATTAAATATTTAATCTTACAGCGTAATTATACAGCGTGAAAGAATTCTTGAAGAATTATGAAGAATAATTAATGAAACAAAATGAATTCATTTATTTGTCGAAAATGATCAATTTGCCGCATCAAATATTTTTATTTAACCAATTCTCGACTTTAACTCCGTCAAAGTCTCAAGTTTAACTTACTTAGGTGAACGGTGATATTATAATATTACATGCTCGCACTTTTTAAGCTTAATCGATCTAAAATTAACAATCGCGATTGTACGAGATGAGACGCTAAACGTTCTTGCACTTCTATTCTTCTGTCATTTAATAATACGTATCTGAGTCATGAATGATACGTAAGATGAATTTGAGCATTAAAAAACGTTGTTGAATGGGGAAATACTTTCAAGTGGAATGTACTCCTTGGAGCAGGCGAGAAAAATTTTTACGTCGTCTCATGCGAAGCGTGGATAATCATCGGGTAACTTAAATCACACGCTTCGCCTTCGCTAATGAACGGCTATTTTCTCTCGCACTCCGTAATTTTTGTCGCCTGAATAAGACGTTAGATATGCCATAAATGTGGTTACGCGAATATCTGTTTATTCTGGAGCGAGTCCCTTAAGAACAACGTCATCGCAAATGAGTTGCGATAAACAACTATTTTCAGATATTATCTTAGAGAAAATTATATTTTTTACTTTAATATTACGTATAGATGCATGCATATAATAATATAATTTTATGTAATATATACATATATATATTTTAGAATCTTTTGAATGAGTAATTCAAGGAAATAGATAGATAAAAACTTGCTTTAGTTTTCTTTAATTTTAACTCAAGATTATTCATGTGCGATTATCTCTGATTTTGCAACAAAGTTGCTTAAAAAATGTATAGAGTATACGAGAGAAATAAATTGATTACGTATTTATGATTAAACGTCGTAAATAAGATTGGTATCACTTAATGGCATATACGAATAATTCCGCTCGATAATATCGCTATCGTAACAATATACATATCGATATGTTTGTTTAACGCAGCGGAGCCGTTTATCTGTACGCACGTAAGGTAAATCTCCCTTCCTCGGTATCCTTTCTCGAAAGAACCGTACTGTCATTTCTTTCTCCGTGTTGTATTAACATTTTAAATTCAATCGCGAGACATTGACGCCCTTGAGCATTAATGGACTCTTTCTTTCTCCNCTTACTCCCTTTCTGTCCCACTTATCCCCTGTTCTTTTCCTCTCTCTTTCTCTACTTGCAAATCCAATTATATATCACCTCTCAGCTTTGTTCTAAGCCGAGTAGCTCATCGTTGATAAATCGGTTGCTCCGTTTTATGATACCTTATTTTTTTTTCTTATGTACGCTGTGCAATCATAAATTTAGCTCTAACCCGCTTTTTAACGGCGTGGCGCACGATTGACGTGCGGAAAAAAATATACAGGACAGTTTGAAGGATTGAACAGAAATACTTGATGTTCGTGAATCTTTCATGTGTCTTCCGTGAATTTTTCGATAAATTTTTGGAGACAATGTAAGTAAATCGGGAAAAATTACATTTTTAATGAAAAATAAAGAAATTCTGTTTTTGAAAAAAAATTTGAGAAAGGGCAAAAATTTTATATTATTTTTTTATTAATTTTCTTATTATTTAATCTAATAAAAATTTGTGTATTAAAGGTGCACGATTAGTGCAATTTATTTTTACTCTCTTTTAACTTTTATTGAGAATTGTCGAGTTTAGTGTATACACGCAATTTCATTTAATTAGAAATAAAATTGCAAATTGAAAGTGCATTCCGATTGTTTTGCTAAGTATTAACTAATTGTAAGTAAATCTTACATAGAACCGTAAAAAATGCTATTAAGCTTTACGATTCTTTGAAAATCCATAAAATTTTTCTCCGTGTGCCTTAGAGCCTCACTTATAGTTGTCTCACAAATTCGCGCCCGTATGCCAGTTCCTTGTGAAGAGGACGAAAGATGCGGGCTTGGGGAGGCCCCGATCCCCATTAATCGTTCATCTCCATTAAGGTTTCGTTTCTCAGTTTCCTCGAAACGCCAGCGGCGGACGTTCTCTCGATTCGGAATAATCGTCGATATATCAGGACCAATGAGAGATTCGCAATTGCCATTAATCATCTTGTAATTTGTAGAATTAACTAAACGGTATATGTAGCAGAAACCCGGTTATTTGAGCGTTATTTTACGAATGTTTGATTATTCTCGCGCGATGTGAATTGCCTCATTACGTATGAATGTACGTTGTTCCATGAATGGAACATTAGATAACGTTCCCATAATCAAGACTCTGTTATAAATCTGTGTTTAAAGCGACCAGAAAGAAATACAAGAGGCAGAACGTGTTCTTCACGTTGGCGGATTATTCGATTTGCCGTTCGAAAAACACCAAGTCTGCATTCACCTGCGCCTCTTTTCGCCCACGCCATGTTCCTGAATCGCTTCATTTTCACCTTTACGCAAATAAGGGAGCCCGCTATTTTTTCCCAATCCCTTTAAAAAGATCTTTTACGTCACCTTACGATGTGTGTTGAACCATGCAAGTCTCGTTGAGTGAATAAAATTTTAATAATATCTGCTTTCCCGTTTTATACGCAGAGACAGAATAAAATCCTACTTTTTATCGCGCAATTTTAAAATTATATTATAAAAATTTATTGTTTAAAACTCTTTTATTTGATACTATTTATACAGTTACTAATTTTGACTACAACAACTACTATACTATTACTATATATTATATAACTACTACTATATATTATATATTATATAAATGACATTTATGTTTACTTTACAACTTAACAGATTAGTAATAAAATTGAAAAACGGGTGAAGGACGTCGCGCAGAAAACCAGAGAAAATCTCTTAAAGTACACTTCTCGCTATAAAAAGATTTTACGAACATGTATGCATCAATAATGCCACTAACCGCAACGTAAACTCGTTTCGGTAATTTTCCTGTCTCTCTCTCTTTCTCTCTCTCTCTCTCTCGGTCTCAGCGGCAATGAAAGTGTTTAAGCAAGAAAAGTGTCATTTTACACGATAAAAATTTGCGATAGTGTCGCGAAACGGGCAGTATGCTTGTTAAAGGATTTAAATTAAGGACTTCGCATTTATAATAATCTTGTCAAATTCAATGTAGGAGAAATGTCATGTATGTATTTATATAACAGGCATCTGCATATTCTACGACTACGATATTCTGTCTCGGGTAAAGTCTCGAAATAAAATTCTGCCACGGATGATAGATCGTCTAGAATGGGTTTTATAGGCGAGACACGCACACGCTCGGTTATAAGGATACAAGGACGTGCGCGCACGATACGCAGGCGTGAGACGTACGCAGGACGACGCGCGAGTACACATATGTGACGGCGCGGACAGGAAGCATAAATTTCGACGTGAACTCTAAACACAGTTAAGCGAGAGGACACAACACAATGTGCGTACGTGCTATGTTTCCTACGCTCCTAAGCTTCGTAAAAATAAAGGATACTCGAGTAATAAAATTTCAAGAAATAAAATTTCAACGTCTGTCGTTTGTCTGGCTCATTCTAACAAGCCTCGCTTTTCACGATCTATAATTCGCGACGGAGCTATATGCAATTCGATATTATCGATATACGTAGAAGAATATTAGAAAAAGAGTATTAAACTAAACGTGTTGCGAATTCTGTTATCAATTTCACGATAAAAATTGTACAACTCTAATGGACTTTAAAGTAAACCTTAAAAACTTTTAAGTCTCGGAGTAGTTTAATTATTTTCTAAAAGTTTCTTAAAAATAGTTTCTTTAGTAAAAATTTTACTGAATTATTGTTCAAATTTTAAAATAGTTTTATTCTTAAGTAGTAATCATATACAAATTTTCTTAAATAAACAGTCAAATTAAATTATATAAAATTCAAAAGATTTTAACTTTCAAATCTAATAATTTAGATTTTCTTTTCCTTTTTTTCTTTTTTTTATGTAAATATATTCATAAGTTTCTAGTTGCAGGCATTTTACCGTATGAGACAAAAGTTAGTAGTCTGTCTAGGTAATCTCTTTACTACTTAAAATCGAATTAAGCACAAGGTCTAAATTCGCAAAGTGCAGAAATGCCATGAGTTTTACGGGTATCGCGTCACGGTTCGCGACGCCGGTGAAAAGGACAGAAAAAGGAGGGTAATTTGCCGTAATTAAAGCGTTATAATTGGGACAGATAGCGTCGCGCCGCCGCGTCCCTCGTCTCGCATCAGGCCTTTGTGTTTGCTCTCTTCTTCATCTCGTTCGGAGACGGAGCGAAAATAATCCTGTTCTCTTTAAAGTACAACATGAACTCCGTTTAATCATGCGCGTCAATTTTGCCAGCTTTTCGCACATTGCGTCGGTCATTAAAAAAGAAAAATTGTGAAAATATGGTGCACGTTTTCTACTTTACAATCGTGTTTTCCACATTTGTGTTAGAAGATAAATTAAATAATTTCCGAGGAAAATAAAAATAAGTTAAATGTCTTGTACGATTATTAATTTAACACGTCGGTTCAACTTGAACGCAATCACATTCGAAGCTTATTCCTCCGCGTTCGCACGTGCACGCGACGCAATGCTGCGAATCGAAAGTTTCCTCTTGCTTGTGTTGCAATCGCGAATTTTCGAATTGCACGCGGCATCCTCTGAAAAGGGTCGCCTATCTCCCGAAACGGGATTCGTATTTTTAGAAAGTACACTTTGCAATACCGCGTAAGATTCGCCTGTAATCCCCCGAGGGGAGACATTGACCTTTCGAACTCTTTTCTCTCGCTGAAATTCTCGCGCGATCATATTGTTCTCTTCGACAGGCTCGTGCTTTATCACTTTTCTTCACCGCGAGACGTGAAACATTACCACGTTTCTCTCTGCCTTTTTAGCAACGGAAGCCATAGATCTTTAACGATTATTATGGATATTGAATTTTATTTAATATTTTTGCAATTATTTTGCTTATAATTTGATCTTTATTTCAATCTTTATCGCTTTCTATTTATCCGTTATTTTTTATTAGCTTTTTATATTATAATTGATCTTCATCCGTTTTATCTTCCTTTATATATCACTGACTTTTTATACAAATTTAATTGTACTAACAAATTGTTTCATTTATTGATATAAAATAACAATAATGATAATGATAATGATAATGATTTCTACTTGTTAGTAAAAATACTTGTTAGTATAAGTCGACGATTTCAGAGAACTTTATATTTCTCGCGGATTTTTACGATGACAAATCCTACGATAAAAGTTCCGGGACGTTATGTCGATCGATCATGTCGCACGTGTGTAAAATACACAGTTTGTTCGTATATAAGAGGATAGGTTTATTCTATAAATTAATTTTATCTTAATCCTTTTATCTTCGCCATAAATCAGGCGAATATCCGTTTGTATCCATAGAAAATTTTAAATAATTTTAATCTATCTCATATTGTTTTTTAGCTCATTTTTATAACACCGTTCTTTTCTAAAAACCGTTCTTTTCTAAATTATATTATCATATGTATTACATAACTAAATTTTTATTGTTTTATTTTCTTTGAAAATATAAGCTTTTTTTAAGCTTATTTGATAAATTTTCTTATTATTTATGCTGTTTTGTCGTTTTGGCAACTTCATGGATATTTCGGTGAATTTTTAACATTTAGAAGGCGGCAGAAAGTTGCCTCTCTCACTGCGAGAACAAAGTCTTCATTGGGATTGTCGATTTTTGTGTATTCATTTTTGGGTAGAGATCTCTAAAACAGGCGGCAGGCGGAAATTTGCCGTAGCCCACATCCGCGCTTTTTACACGTGAGAGGCAAAAAGATGTTGGTCGTCGTCGTCGTAAATTGACGCTCGTAAAACCGTTCGACTTTAATGCGGCTTTCATGGGGTTTCGACGTGTAGTCCAATTCGCCTCTTTCGCAAGATATTACTATTTTCTCTGGATATTGTTTTAACAGTTCGATATATACATACAATTTTCAGTTATTTATGAAATTTATCGGAGATATAAAATAAAATATTCCATGAGAAAAAAAACTCTCTGTAGAATCTGTAGAAGAGTAAGAAAAAGTGAGGAGATCGAGTATGTAAAATCAAATCTTTATAGTTTATGTATATTACTATTTTATTTTTTAAATAGTGCATTTGAAAATATTTTTAAAAAAATATTTTAACTTATTCTAACATTAATTTTTTTATCTTTGAATCTTTTCTTTTTTCATTTTTTTTATTAATTAAATTTCGAATTTTCTCGACGTAATGCATATAACATCTTCAATTTAAGAAGATTCTTGTCTTCCTAAATCATAAAATTTATGAATCCTGTATATATAGCAGACGGGAAACGTAATGATACTCTTGGATCACGCGTCAATCGGTTCACTAACCTCCGCCGTCCAAAATATGTGGTTGGTTCCGCGTTCTATATCGCGATATGTAATTATTCTGAAGTCTGCACTCGAGATCGCATGCGTTACACGCGGTACGATCTTGTCGGAATTAGGCCGCCCACGTTCGTCGTCGACACGTCGAAAAAGCGCTATAAAAGCTTTCGGTGGCCAGATGGGCACCGGTTGCGCAAGCTCTCTGCTTTTCTCTGTCTCTCCCTCTCTTTCTCTTCTTTTTTTCTTCATTTCTTTGTCGTAATTATCTTCTTACTTTTGTGAGAAATGCGAAAGCAATTTTGATTTGACGTGACAATACACATATTATAATTTTAAAAAGTAATATTTATATAATGCGAAATACTTGTAAGAAAATATATACAAATGAAATATTTTTGTCTAAATCTAAGAAAAGAATATAGATGAAAGAGATAATTTTACATCATGTATGGAATTCAGAGTCAAAAATGTGAAACACATGTGTTCTTTCATGCTCTCTTCTAAATGTCTCCTCTCTCTCTCTCTCTCTCTCTCTCTCTCTCTCTCTCTCTTTCTCTCTCTCTCTCTTTCTCTTTCTCTTTGAGGAAAGATTAATTACCATCTACTCAATATGTGTAAGAAAGAGAAGGATGCTGGGATCGAGCAATGCAAGGATTCCAAGAATTAGATACTGGCTGCTTCCTAGAAACAAGGCAAGACGCAACATATGTCATATACATACATGTATATTTATAAAAAGAATCTATTGATATATTAGGTTGAAAAGATATTTAAGAGAGAAACTGATATTTAATTTCATAAATATTGTTTGAAATGATTACTTCCTTTGTCTTCGTTTCTGGAAACAAATTAAATTTATCGTTATAGGAAGTTAAATTATATGTATATATTTATAAAGGTACGTTTCTAACATTTATAAAAGAATTTTTATACAGAAGAAAATACAATTTGATGTAAATTTGAAGGGCTGAATATATACAATGTATGTTATTTCAATTTTTTGCCTATTTTTAAAGAATTTTAAAGAATTTTGAATGCATAATATAAACTATATGATAATTATAAAGTTAATATGCAGAATAAAATTAAATGATATACATATTTTCGCTTTACGGAATAGAATATCTTTTGATGTTTTAATTCTCTTTCTTTTTTTAATTCAAAATATAACCTTTTTAACTTAAAAATGTGTAATCTGTTATCCTTCTGGCTTTAACAAATTTCGTACACTGTATTTCGAGGAAAGATCTTGTGGGCAGAGAAAATCGGTCGAATACCAGCGAGTCCGAATGTGCCATACGTCAAAATCAAACGATTCCTATTTATAAGTTTAACGCGGTAAGCCAGCGGCGGCTTCGATTGGACACCTGTTCTCATTCAAACAAACGTGAAAAGGCAGCCCGATTATTATTTCAAACTGCAACGCTGCCAGTAAACCGCTAGACATCGCCGCCTGCTAATTCGCGAATAACATATTATCTTGTATCGTCTTTCAGCTAAAAATCTACAAATTAAAGAAAAATACTACAGAATTTGTAACGTGCGTTTAATCTACTAAAATTAATAATATATTTTGCTAAAAATATTATTTAATTATTACGTCATGAAATTATTTATTATTCCTTTATGTTTTTATTTTTTGTAAAATATCTTCTTACAATATTTTACTTTAAAATTTCGTATCAAATGAAACCTAAATTCTTGCCTATAGAACTTGTGAATAAAAATAAAAATATTTTATATATTTACAAGTATGTAGAATATATTTCTAAGATATAATTTTTCTCTGTCTCTTTTTCAAGAAACTTAATAATCAAGAATTATCTAATCTTGTCTCTCTTCAGTTTTTAAATCAAGATGCATCTGCTAAAATATTTGACTTGACCGCCATTAAAAGCGAGAAGAGAAAGAGAAAACACACGAGCATGTGTTTGCTCAAGCTCTCTTTCATTTCGAGCTCATCCCACGTCTTCCACCTCTGCACATATAGGTCACTGGGTGCCGAGAGGACCCTTTGTCACGCGCGCGCATGTGGGCCCCGAAAGATCTCAGGCCTGAGGAAGTCGAAGTTTCTTCTTTTTCGTTCTGTTCTTTTTGCTCGCGAGTAGAAGAAGCGGACAGAGAAGGAGGAATCGAGCGGCAGGCCGAGAAGGAGTTGCAAGGGCATTAGGCCCCTCCGAATACGGAACGATAAAATTCTTACGAAACACCCGCATGTGTGCAGACAGCGAAAGGGAAAAGAAGTTCTCTGCGATTGAGCAACTGTGCGACTACAGCTGGAGAATTTGATGTCTCCGGTAAAAAAGAATTTAACCAACGGAAACACGCATTCACCGTTGTTTGTAAATATTTTAAATTTTCTATATTTCTGTTTCTTTCTATAAAGCAGTATAAAACGTGTCATTTTTTTAAAATTTATAATTCTATTCTTCCTTCGAAGATATCAATTTCATTCCAGTGCTAATTCTTAATTAACATTTGCAATATTCGAGTTTGCTTTTTTGTATATTTAATTCTTAAATAAATTGATGTAAGCTTAAACTGATTTATAATATTCTATAATATTAATATTGACTGTGTTTGTTGAAATGAATGCGGACAAATGCGAAAAGAGTGAAATAACTACCGATCGGAAGTTGTGAATTCTCTCCGAGAGGTTTGTCAGCGAGCGCGGTGATGAGCCACGTCGCGAGATCTCAACGCGTTTGCGCTTCGGAGAAAATATGTATCTTAATGCTATCTTTAATGATTTATTCACGGAGATAAAACAGCGCCACGAGTGCCGGCGCGATTGAGAGGAATGTAGCGAATTGAGGTCGAAGCGAAGTAGAAGACGCGAGAAGCGCGAGATGTAAGAGTGTCGAGAGCTCGAAGATGCTGATGAGCAACACGTATGTAAGCATTAATTGAATCGCGTTACGTAATTTAACGAAAGAGATTTCGACAAAATACGTTTTCTATGAAAAAAAGATTACGGATATCTCTTTTTTACTGGTTGGAGAAAAAAATTTTCTACAATCCAGGATAATCGAGCACGTCATTTAAAATGACCTTTTTAATATAAAATAGTTTGACTTGTTAAAAAAGTTGAACGCGAAATGAAATTCCGTCGAGATCATCGTGTCGAGATCATCGTGTCGATACATACAGATCAATACTCGAAGGATGTATAAATTGGATTTAAATTTATTCACAATCAATATATCTCTGTATAAAGTCACTGATCACGATTCATTACCGCTATCTGATAGGGTAATGTTAATCGATGATTTATAAGACACGAGAGACCGTGAAAGTGACGGGGCGACGAGTCGTAGTTAAATACGAAAGTTGATAATTGAAATAAATTTCTCGAGTTGAACGCAACTGTATGCAAAATATCTGCATAATTACGATGGTAAAACAAGGTTAATAAATCTTTTTTTAATACTTATTTATAATTTATATCTATCATATTTACATTTTCTTATGTATATTTTTATTACGCGCGAGTTTATAATATAATATAGTATGTAACCATAATCAGCTAACTACATATTGACATTTAACATTAATTTATTTAGAGAGAGTCTCTTTACATAAACTTTTTATTTTGAAATAATGATCTAAATTTGCTAACAAGATGCTACGATTTTTCTACGCATTTCCGGCGTTACGTAATCCTGTCATCAGTAGTCTGCGCTCGTAAAAATATTGAAGCATAATGAATACCCGGTGTATCCGGTATGTAAAAAATATGTGAGAAAATTCATCGTGGGTGGGCCAAGCAAGCAAGCGGATGAGCACAAACTAAAAGGTTGTCAATCCTTGTCAAGAGTAATTTTGATAGACACCGGAGATCGACCAAATGCGACTAGACAGATAATCGGTCAATTTTTTAACACCTAATCGCGATTGAAAACGCGATGTCGAAAAAGAAACAATGTACATACAATGAAAATTCTTAAATATTTCTTCTTAGATTTTATTTTTTCAAGAAAAAGTAAAATGTAATGTTGACCGATAAGATATTTTAATTTTTCTACGCATTTTGAAAAATATGCGTTACGTAATTCTTACGTACAAATAGTTTACGTATAAGTTATATCGAAGTATAATAAATTCGTATTTATTATACTCGTATATATTTGTATATATATTCATGTCATTTATATAATTTACAACTTATAATTTTCATATAAATTATTACGATTCATATGTATTGCTATAAATATTTATAATTTAATTGAAGCATAAGCCTCAAAAAAACACTCGTCAATCTACGTATCTGAAAAAAGGGAAGTAAACAGGAATGAAGCGCTTATTCAGTTTCATATTTTTTTTTTGTATCTTTGTATTTAAAAGTGGAAAAAATTAATATTTCATATTTGTTGCATTAATTTATATTCTAACAAATATTTTAATATATTGATTATTAATTTAAGATTAACATTATAAAAAATGAATTTTGTTAATGGCTATTAAACTGGAATTGGCAAAATTTTCACTGCTCGACGTCTTCCTAGTCATATTTCATTATCGGCAATTCAATTGTACAGGTGCTGTCGTAGGCGGGTGCATGTATCGATCATTGATAGATTGCAAAGGTCGCGATCGTATCGATAAGAATCTGCCGTTTCTGATGCGGTATCGATGTCCTATCGGGAGGAAACAGAGATATATATTTATATTCAAGTGTATTTTCATCAATTTTAGTATTTATATTTAATATTTTTTAAATTTATGACGGTTCGATATTAAAGCCTTTTTTATTTATATTTATATAAAAGATATTATATATTGTACATATCGAAAGAAAATCCAGTTGCGTTACGAAGATATTATATAATGGCGAAGAAGATATCTTCGTAATACAATTGGAACTTCTTGTATGTGTGTATAAATATGTGTGTGTGTGTGTGTGTGTGCACATCTAATTATAAAATAATACTTTTAATGCAATGAGCAAGAGCTATATGTAAATCCATTTGCATTTGCCATTGGCACTTCTGTGTCATCACGATTACGAAAGTTAGTGCGTACATGTGATGTGAATATTGCGATAAAATGCGCGAAATGGAATCGTAACTTTTTAGATAATCGGATTATTCATTTTAGTGCGCCAGACGAGACTGCGTAACTATTCTAGGATATTTCACGCGACGCAATAATAAGCGCTCGTCAGTCCATCTCGGGAATTCCGGAGACCGAAGTACGGGGCAAGCGATAGAGAGCGACATCCTCGTTTGCGGTTTTTGCAGGATAATTTATTTTGAGAATTCGCACGGGTCTCCATGAGTCTTGACTTAATTACAGGCTACGCTAGAAGGCCCGAAAATTTTAGGCTCTCGGCCTTTATAAATAATACGTGCTTCGTTTTAGGTGCATTGTTTCAATTCGATCATCCTCGCTTTATCTCAATCGTAATAAAGACAAATGTGAGCCAAATTGCCTTTATTACTATTACATTCTGATTTTTTATTCGTCGAGTCAATATTTTTTTTTGCTCAATTTATTTTAATCTCCTTCAATCTTTTTCNTTCAATTTATTACGTTATTTCAATTTTCCTTATTACTCGAATTTATCAAAACTGAAACTAATGTATTAGAATTCAGCATTTATTCTTCGAAATACTTAATTATATCCAGAACGCTTTCAGATTTAATTAATTTTATGTAAATGTAATAACTCAAGAAATAATTAAATAGCATAGGCTGCTGAATGCATATATGTTCTCAATGTTCAATTCTCAATTTTTTTCAAACTTTAATTTACTTTAATTTCTTTTTATCTTTTTTCACTTAGGGCTAAAATAAAAGCTGAGAATAAATTTCCTTTTTATTCTCGAAACATTCAATTAAGCTTAGCGCGCTTTCAGGCTTAATTAGTTTCACGCGACGTTCTCTTGCTGTTCTCAGGTTAGATAAATGGTGAGAGCCCAGCGCAAGCCATGTATAATCTGAACGTGAACGTGAATCCCAGCCCGACTGGGACCGTGGGTCTTCTCGGTGTCACGGCGGCGGCAGCCGAGGTCACGCCAAGGACACCGGAAATCGTAAATTCGCTGATCGCCATGACCAATCCCTTCGAGGGCTACGGCAGCGGCAACGAGAAGGGCATGCGGGATCGTACGGACTCGACCAGCAGTGGCGAACCGAGCCCGCCAAGCGTCCAGCACACCTGTAGTCAGCTTATCAAAGAAGGTAAGAATGAAGATCACATTCTCGACGTTTGTTACATCGTACAAATCGTTACGTGTTCTAGTGAATAAAATTTGTGAAGGATTTTTATAAAATAAATTTGAAAAGCTGACTTTTTTTTAAATAAAAAAATCAATACAAAATGCTATTTCTGTGAATTGCAGAGACGAATGAGAATTAAAATTCTTTGTTAAAAGATCACAAAAATATATCGTGAGATTTTTATTGACTGTTAATTTAAAATTTATTATTGATTGTGAGATATTTATTACTTGTAAAAAATTAAATGATGAAATAGCTTGAACAGTGCCCGATAATAATTCGTTCCGAGGCCCTTCTCGCGGGGCAAGCAGAACGTAAAAATTTCTACGTTCCCCTTGCCCCGCAAGAGAGGCTACGAGAATTATTGTCGGGCACTGTACGTATATTTTGAATATTTTCTTGTATATTTATCGAGTGAATTAAACTACTTTAATTGTAATTTATAATAAAAATTAATAATATTAATTTGATTTACTATTTAGCAAGAGTAATATATTTACTATTCAAATTCTAATATATTTAATTTTTTCTAAATTTATACTTTTAAAAAAGAATGTTTTTTTTAGTTTTTATTTCTTCGTGCTTACTTTTGATAAATCTCGGATTGTAAGCCAATATTAATTGCTTTATATTTCTTACAAAACACGCGACCGGATTCTAAACTGAAATCTAAAAGCGAGATTTACACTCATTGCACCCACTTTATCCACATTTAACAAATGTCAATGACAATGTGGCGATTCATTCGGCTCGCTACGTGCTTCTCTTTCCTTCCTCTTTATTTCTTTATCTTTTTGCCTTCACTCTATACGCAACGTATTAAATCGCAAATCCTGTTCCTTTCAAATTGTGGATTACGCAACGTACGCAGACACACACACGCAATCGCAAAGGAGGCTCGTTATCGTAATTGCCTTTTGCGGTTTTGTTCACAATAGATCAGTCGCCCCGATCTATTATACTAATCGTCAAATTAATTAAATGAAATGTTTTTAATTGGTTCTCAATATGCGGAAAATGTAGAATACGCGGGCGTAGAGTGAAATTCTTTGATAATGGATTATGTGTCGCGGCCGCTGACACATATGATCCCTAATTATCGCGATTTAATCCACCGAAGGTCACGAGAATGTCCTTGTACTGCGTGGAAATGTTAGTGATCACTGTCATTTTCTATGCCATTAATACATTGTGCGTTGCAACATTTTCGAATCGACTCTCCGGCGGAAGTCTATAATTTATCGTGACATTAAGGAACATATGCGAAATAAAACAATCATATTCACGCAATCTTTCTATTTTTTTTTAATGAATATGATTATCGAGTTATTGTTTTATATATTACAATTAAAATAATACTGTTAACATTACAACGGATTTCTACTGTTTAAGTACACTATGTATAAATATATCTTTGCAAAAATGAGTAAAAAAGAAAACTAAATAGATCAATTTAATCATTTAAATAATCATATAATAAATTATTAATATTATAAATTTGAGTAATTTAAAAAAGTAAAAACAATCCAGTCATTTTAATCGCTTTGATAATTCTATAATTTTAGTACTTTCGATGATGTTAATGAAAAATTTTATCCTCTGTTAAAATTAAAATTAAAATTATATTGGAAGTTAAATTAAAAATCAGAATTAATATATTAAACAAATTTTCCATTTTATATTTTAATGAGAAATAATGAGGAAAGAAACTTCTTTTTTTTATTACAGCATCTAATTACTTTTCTGGGTAATTCTAATGGATTCGCATTCTCTACATATAACGAGTGACGGCTATTTTGGCCTCAGCAATGTACCTGGGAGTGAAATTAATCAATGGAAATTAATTAAACTCTCCTTTGGACAGGGCTGAAGCTAACGCTGCAGACGAAGAGGCGGGCGAACAGTAGTGGCGACGACGGTAAGAAGAAAACGAAGAAGGAGGACGGCAGCGGCGCCGACGACGAAGAAGAGGATGAGACGAGTAACAACAACAGCAAAGGCGTAAGTAAATCTTTATATTTTTTTACTATTCCTAGAATCAACTTTACGCAGATTTTTCTCGAGAAACTTCTTGGTAAGAATTGTCACTTTTCACGTTTATTCTTAACCCTTTGTGTCTTTTGAATTAATTCTTTAACTTTAAATTCTTCAACTTGATTATATAAATAATATAAAATATTACAAAAGCATATCGAGTTATTAATTAATAATCTATCTTTTAAGAATTTTTATGAAATTTTAGAAAGTAGAAAGTAGAAAAATTATTGTAATTTAAGAAATACTATTAATATTAAAATTGCAAAATTTATAGCCTAAGAGATTCAAAATTTATAGCCTAAGAGATTCAAAATATTCAATAAAATAAAATTAATTTGGATCACAGAGGGTTAAAATTCCAGATTTTGTAAAAAATAATTTTTGATTTTTTAGGATTTTTATGTAGTTGATGATTTATAAACAATAAATACAATTTTATGATTGCCTTTTTCTGAACTTTATTTCATATTCCCTTCCTTTATTAATTCTAATGTGAACATTCAGGGAGTAATAATAAAATAGAAAATAGAAGTTGCATTATACTTTTCAATAAAAAATTTTCGAATTTATAATTTTAATATTAAAATCAGAAGAAATTTTATATATATATATATATATATATATATATAAAATTTCTTCTGATTTTAATATTAAAATTATAAATTCGAAAATTTTTTATTGAAAAGTATAATGCAACTTCTATTTTCTATTTTATTATTACTCCCTGAATGTTCACATTAGAATTAATAAAGGAAGGGAATATGAAATAAAGTTCAGAAAAAGGCAATCATAAAATTGTATTTATTGTTTATAAATCATCAACTACATAAAAATCCTAAAAAATCAAAAATTATTTTTTACAAAATCTGGAATTTTAACCCTCTGTGATCCAAATTAATTTTATTTTATTGAATATTTTGAATCTCTTAGGCTATAAATTTTGAATCTCTTAGGCTATAAATTTTGCAATTTTAATATTAATAGTATTTCTTAAATTACAATAATTTTTCTACTTTCTACTTTCTAAAATTTCATAAAAATTCTTAAAAGATAGATTATTAATTAATAACTCGATATGCTTTTGTAATATTTTATATTATTTATATAATCAAGTTGAAGAATTTAAAGTTAAAGAATTAATTCAAAAGACACAAAGGGTTAAGAATAAACGTGAAAAGTGACAATTCTTACCAAGAAGTTTCTCGAGAAAAATCTGCGTAAAGTTGATTCTAGGAATAGTAAAAAAATATAAAGATTTACTTACGCCTTTGCTGTTGTTGTTACTCGTCTCATCCTCTTCTTCGTCGTCGGCGCCGCTGCCGTCCTCCTTCTTCGTTTTCTTCTTACCGTCGTCGCCACTACTGTTCGCCCGCCTCTTCGTCTGCAGCGTTAGCTTCAGCCCTGTCCAAAGGAGAGTTTAATTAATTTCCATTGATTAATTTCACTCCCAGGTACATTGCTGAGGCCAAAATAGCCGTCACTCGTTATATGTAGAGAATGCGAATCCATTAGAATTACCCAGAAAAGTAATTAGATGCTGTAATAAAAAAAAGAAGTTTCTTTCCTCATTATTTCTCATTAAAATATAAAATGGAAAATTTGTTTAATATATTAATTCTGATTTTTAATTTAACTTCCAATATAATTTTAATTTTAATTTTAACAGAGGATAAAATTTTTCATTAACATCATCGAAAGTACTAAAATTATAGAATTATCAAAGCGATTAAAATGACTGGATTGTTTTTACTTTTTTAAATTACTCAAATTTATAATATTAATAATTTATTATATGATTATTTAAATGATTAAATTGATCTATTTAGTTTTCTTTTTTACTCATTTTTGCAAAGATATATTTATACATAGTGTACTTAAACAGTAGAAATCCGTTGTAATGTTAACAGTATTATTTTAATTGTAATATATAAAACAATAACTCGATAATCATATTCATTAAAAAAAAATAGAAAGATTGCGTGAATATGATTGTTTTATTTCGCATATGTTCCTTAATGTCACGATAAATTATAGACTTCCGCCGGAGAGTCGATTCGAAAATGTTGCAACGCACAATGTATTAATGGCATAGAAAATGACAGTGATCACTAACATTTCCACGCAGTACAAGGACATTCTCGTGACCTTCGGTGGATTAAATCGCGATAATTAGGGATCATATGTGTCAGCGGCCGCGACACATAATCCATTATCAAAGAATTTCACTCTACGCCCGCGTATTCTACATTTTCCGCATATTGAGAACCAATTAAAAACATTTCATTTAATTAATTTGACGATTAGTATAATAGATCGGGGCGACTGATCTATTGTGAACAAAACCGCAAAAGGCAATTACGATAACGAGCCTCCTTTGCGATTGCGTGTGTGTGTCTGCGTACGTTGCGTAATCCACAATTTGAAAGGAACAGGATTTGCGATTTAATACGTTGCGTATAGAGTGAAGGCAAAAAGATAAAGAAATAAAGAGGAAGGAAAGAGAAGCACGTAGCGAGCCGAATGAATCGCCACATTGTCATTGACATTTGTTAAATGTGGATAAAGTGGGTGCAATGAGTGTAAATCTCGCTTTTAGATTTCAGTTTAGAATCCGGTCGCGTGTTTTGTAAGAAATATAAAGCAATTAATATTGGCTTACAATCCGAGATTTATCAAAAGTAAGCACGAAGAAATAAAAACTAAAAAAAACATTCTTTTTTAAAAGTATAAATTTAGAAAAAATTAAATATATTAGAATTTGAATAGTAAATATATTACTCTTGCTAAATAGTAAATCAAATTAATATTATTAATTTTTATTATAAATTACAATTAAAGTAGTTTAATTCACTCGATAAATATACAAGAAAATATTCAAAATATACGTACAGTGCCCGACAATAATTCTCGTAGCCTCTCTTGCGGGGCAAGGGGAACGTAGAAATTTTTACGTTCTGCTTGCCCCGCGAGAAGGGCCTCGGAACGAATTATTATCGGGCACTGTTCAAGCTATTTCATCATTTAATTTTTTACAAGTAATAAATATCTCACAATCAATAATAAATTTTAAATTAACAGTCAATAAAAATCTCACGATATATTTTTGTGATCTTTTAACAAAGAATTTTAATTCTCATTCGTCTCTGCAATTCACAGAAATAGCATTTTGTATTGATTTTTTTATTTAAAAAAAAGTCAGCTTTTCAAATTTATTTTATAAAAATCCTTCACAAATTTTATTCACTAGAACACGTAACGATTTGTACGATGTAACAAACGTCGAGAATGTGATCTTCATTCTTACCTTCTTTGATAAGCTGACTACAGGTGTGCTGGACGCTTGGCGGGCTCGGTTCGCCACTGCTGGTCGAGTCCGTACGATCCCGCATGCCCTTCTCGTTGCCGCTGCCGTAGCCCTCGAAGGGATTGGTCATGGCGATCAGCGAATTTACGATTTCCGGTGTCCTTGGCGTGACCTCGGCTGCCGCCGCCGTGACACCGAGAAGACCCACGGTCCCAGTCGGGCTGGGATTCACGTTCACGTTCAGATTATACATGGCTTGCGCTGGGCTCTCACCATTTATCTAACCTGAGAACAGCAAGAGAACGTCGCGTGAAACTAATTAAGCCTGAAAGCGCGCTAAGCTTAATTGAATGTTTCGAGAATAAAAAGGAAATTTATTCTCAGCTTTTATTTTAGCCCTAAGTGAAAAAAGATAAAAAGAAATTAAAGTAAATTAAAGTTTGAAAAAAATTGAGAATTGAACATTGAGAACATATATGCATTCAGCAGCCTATGCTATTTAATTATTTCTTGAGTTATTACATTTACATAAAATTAATTAAATCTGAAAGCGTTCTGGATATAATTAAGTATTTCGAAGAATAAATGCTGAATTCTAATACATTAGTTTCAGTTTTGATAAATTCGAGTAATAAGGAAAATTGAAATAACGTAATAAATTGAAAGAAAAAGATTGAAGGAGATTAAAATAAATTGAGCAAAAAAAAATATTGACTCGACGAATAAAAAATCAGAATGTAATAGTAATAAAGGCAATTTGGCTCACATTTGTCTTTATTACGATTGAGATAAAGCGAGGATGATCGAATTGAAACAATGCACCTAAAACGAAGCACGTATTATTTATAAAGGCCGAGAGCCTAAAATTTTCGGGCCTTCTAGCGTAGCCTGTAATTAAGTCAAGACTCATGGAGACCCGTGCGAATTCTCAAAATAAATTATCCTGCAAAAACCGCAAACGAGGATGTCGCTCTCTATCGCTTGCCCCGTACTTCGGTCTCCGGAATTCCCGAGATGGACTGACGAGCGCTTATTATTGCGTCGCGTGAAATATCCTAGAATAGTTACGCAGTCTCGTCTGGCGCACTAAAATGAATAATCCGATTATCTAAAAAGTTACGATTCCATTTCGCGCATTTTATCGCAATATTCACATCACATGTACGCACTAACTTTCGTAATCGTGATGACACAGAAGTGCCAATGGCAAATGCAAATGGATTTACATATAGCTCTTGCTCATTGCATTAAAAGTATTATTTTATAATTAGATGTGCACACACACACACACACACA
>JAJVSH010000047.1:332415-346593 GCA_021460005.1 Tetramorium alpestre | reverse complement strand
TATATAAAATTTCAATAACTTGTTTCAATAAAAATTTCTTGATATCTTTTTATCGCAAGAAAGAATCCCTGAATTTTTCTGGTAGTATGATTTTCCAGAAAAGTGACAATTCTGCTCACTAAAAACGGAAAATTTGCAAGCAATTTAAAAACATAAGATAATAAACTCAAATTCAGATAAAAATTTTATAAAGAACAAATTAACCATAGATTTTCATTATTTATTAAATGATAGATTATACATATTTTACACGCATGTATGAAAAATCTTCAATTATTTTGATATGATTGAGATAATATTCCGATGTTGAAACTGTTCGTTTTAATTACATTTTTCACATTCTATACATTTTTCTTACTTCCAAAAATTCATACATATACATACGTCTTATTTTAATTTTTGTTATTTATATAAATTGCGATATTGATCATGAAAAGAAACATCAGACATCGTTAATTTTGAATGAAAAACCCAAAGAAAGTGTGGTTAAAACGAGCAACCTAAATGCATTGAATAAAATACGCGCGAATACATAACGACTCGATTCCCTCCTGGCAATTCAATAGCTTAGAGACTCGTTCCCAAACCAGACGAATCCTTTCGATCCTTCTTATGTCCTTGACTGCTGTTGCGACTATTTGCGTGTGCGAATAAATTAATTCCGACAAGCGCCGTGTGTCGAGCCATTTCGGCAGTTTCGGCATTCTCGAATTTGCATGCCGCGTACAGGATCGTTTGTTTATGGCACGAAATGCAAGCTGCTAAAATTAACGAAATCTTGAAAGCGTGGAGAAGTAATCTGCTTGCATCTTAATTACTACGGATCACATGTTTATATAAAAATATACATTTTTATTCTTGCAATATTTCCATTTTTACTTTGTCATATTTTCGAGCAGATTTAACGCAGCTAACGTTGCTATCCGAAATAGAGAATAATGAAATTTAATCTGTAAAGAGCTCTATATTGTGGATTTTACAAATGAAATTTTTTTATCAAACATTGGAATTTATCCAATGAGTGCGAATTGAGAAACACCAGGATATATAAGTTTCAATATATAAATAAGATAAAAATGAATAAAATAATGAATATAATAAGACCGCGCGGCTTATAGATATTTCGCAAATGCATTGTAACGTTAAAACATGTACTCACGTATCTCCTTATCCAAAAGATCATGCCAAGCTCCATTCGGATCCGCCATTAATTAACACTTCCATATCTATACTCGCTAATTCTTGCTAATGTGCACGAAAGTGCAACGAGCTGCAAATAATTAACATCTTCTCTCAAACAATTCATCTATCGTTATTCAATAGACGAGATTCGGAACACCCAACAAATTTTCAACTCTTTTAAGAATTCCTTTTCACCTCTCAAAGCCAGGACATTCACGAATCATGAAAATATAAACAAATAAAATCTAACGATAAAAATAAAGATTTAAGAAATCTTCTTCAAGATCTACTTTTCACATCTCAAAGCCGGGATTTCGTAAGTTTCAAACTCGAAGAATCGAAGTAACCGCAATTTCCGAAAAAGAATTGAAGATAAGAAATTTTCTTATTCTGCCAAAAGGAAGTGGAAGACAAATGCGGAAATCCTTTGCTCATTTCCAGCTGACGCCGGAGGATGAAGAACGACGCCGACGGCGGCGCGAGCGCAACAAAATCGCGGCGACCAAGTGTCGGCTGAAGAAGCGCGAGAAAACGGTGATTCTCGTGCAGGAATCCGAAATCCTCGAGACCCAAAATCTCGACCTGAAGTCCCAGATCCAAGAGTTGGAGACTCAGAGGCGCAGGCTGGTCGACATGCTGAGCCTCCACAGTCCTACCTGCTTGAAGCAGGGCGTGGACGCGACGTCGTATCAGCAGTTCGCCGAGCCCCTTCATCTGCCTAGCTATCAGGACAATTTTGTGCCACAGCAACCTCCGCCGGCCCTAAATCAGCCACAGAACTGCGTCACCGACTACCCGGTGAAGGTCGAGGAGTACGAGACCGATTTCTACCGGCAGAGTAGCCCCTTTGTGCCGACAACATCGGACACTGGTTGCACGGTTTAGCGAAACGGCGAAAATCGTTTTTCTTCGCCATCTCGAGGGAGAAAGGATCGTCGAGAAGCTCGGAGTGTGTGTCTAATAATTGAAATTCTGGAAATATTAGAGATGGTCTCACTAACATTAATTTAGTTTGGCCAATATATACAGAATTTAAAAAGATGTCTAAAAAAATATCTAAGGAACATATTTTCATAAAAAAAATATTTTCTTTCGTTCCACAGATAGATAGTAAAATACGAAGATTGAAAATTATATGTATAGTGAATGTTAATTGTTGAAAGGGATCTATATGAATATTAATCTTATTCAGTTCAGCTTTTTTTTATTGCTCCCCGTGCTAGGGGAATAAATTTTTGTTTAAAATTTCAATTATAAGTTGAAAGCTATGAGGAAATATTTGAAAGAAATTTTGATATTTGATATAAATATATATATATATTATATATATATTTGTATATATTTTATATTATATACTTTATATATTCTACGGTTTATATATATACAAAATTTTATTTCGCATTTTATGAATTCTAGATATTAATTATGTAGAATATCATTCAAAGTTTTATTTTTGACTTATATATTTTGAGGAATATTCCTTGCTCGATGAAATGATTGGTGACAGAATATCGATAACGGCAGGATTATATGCATTCCATGTACAAGGTATCGGAGAACTAAGAAAGTGATTTCGTTGTTATCTCCAATTTTTATTCATTAATTTTTGTAATTTAATTCTTAATTCTAGTTTTCTAATTGAGCTGTCCGAGCTTCTCACCGTTCGTCTCTCCCAATCATAAATCCGTAGTTCATAAGTCGATTATTATATCATAAACGCGAACAATGATTTTTATCTTTCGTCTTCCTCGTCTATCGCGATCTTTTCTCCCCCTTTTTCTCATTTCACCCTTTCCCTTTTTTTTCTAACGAGTTCTTGTTATACTCGTTCGACGTAAGAACGCTCGAAGACATTCCTTCGTAATAACCGTACTGTGACATTCTCTTATAAGGCTTTTAATTAATAATATAATCGATAATGTAAGATAAAGATGAAATATCCAGCGATGCTTGCTCTACAAGAATTGTTACTATTTAGAATATCTAATAAACATTATTAAAAATTAAACAATATATCAATAGAAAAATTTTATTTGTGATTAAAAATATTATTCATTTTAATTTATTTTTTTATTTTATTCGAAACTGATTTATAATTTTAGTTGACTAAAAAAACTCGCTTTTCTATTAATAATAACGAGACTTTTTGAAAGTCTGTATCTATATTTTTCAACGAGTTCAGACTCGAATACATTATCTTCTTTGTTTATTTCCCCTTTTATACTTACTTGTCGCGCCGATGAAAAAACTAGTGAAACGAGTAAGCATCGCTAAAAGATATTCCATCGTTAATAATAAGCGAAAATCGAGACACTGCGTCGAATTGACGACAATTGGAGAGAATTATTTTCAAACCGCTTTAAAGTCATATTTCTTGAAAAAACATGAGAAAACTTCAAGATTTACGAAGTAGGATTTAATATTCGAAAAATTTGTTTGAGATTGGTTTTGACGTTCTAAAAATCTTTCGTATTACTTTAATAAAAATAAATGAGTATTTCCATTTAAAAAAAAGATTTTAAACGCTTTGGAAATAAGTCCTTTAATTTTATGAAGCGCATGTCTTGGATTTGCGAGACAGTGAGAAAGAGAGTACATACGAGTACCCCGGTGTAGATAAGTCTTCTCTATCATTGATATTGATTATCAAGGAGTCGATAATATGCGTTCAGAGGATACTTATAATTATACGAGTAACGAGAATGATATTTAATATTATACATATGTACGTACGCATATATTTTATACAAATGCATATTATATATTATATGTATATAATATGCCTATATATAATTACATATGTATATATATATATATATATACATATATGGATGCATATATGTATATACACATATATGATATACAACGCGCAAATTGCATAAATAAGTGCACGCCATTAACAATTAATGAACACTTAATTATATGACGATTATTAAATATTAGATTCGTTGGAGAATCGAGAATTATGTGCCTAACGACATACCTCAATTTAGCTTTGTTTTACTCCCTCAGTGCGTTTGCAAATTGAGTTTCTATTGCGATTAAGATCATGAATGTAATTGTCAATATAAAACTGATAAAAGAGCATGAAAATGCCAAAGAAAACTGCGAGAAAGCACGACAAAACATATTCCGTAATTCTAGAATAATTATAAATTTGTTGAACAAATTCTATATATCTAAATTCTATTTTTTATAATTATTTAATATTTTTAAAATAAAAGGAACAAGTTTTAATTTTAATTAATTTTTCCTAGAAATTTCTATAATGCTGGAAATATATTTTTTTTATAATTATAAATTTATTTCTAGTTTTTGTCACATCTTGAAATAATTTGGGATCACTTGAAAGATTTCTTTAATTTTCTTTTTCAATTTGGCAAACACACTTTGGGCTACGCTTATAAGATGATTTCTCACGTAATCTATGGAAAGTTAGTCTGATCGCTAGCAGAATGCTATAATTATTTTAATTAACGAAGAAAAACGCTTATACAAATCCGCGGACTAAACGACTTTCTTCGGAATGTTGCTACAGATTAAAATACAGACAAAATAATTCTTGATAATAATACGAAACCCGAGAAACTTTTCCGCTTCGCAAGTAAAGCAAAGCAGGACAAAGTCTTCCGTGTTTTTCCCTCTCTTTCCCTTCGATAGTATACGGAATTTACAAACTCGTGTAAAATCCAAGTATGACATTTGATCTGTAAATCGCAAAAAAGAGAGTATGGCAGTTGTCATGCCAGTATCACACTACAGCGATACGTGAATGGTGCTAGAAATATTATTTCTTTTTATAGAATTTTTATCAAGTTGCCAGAACAGAGTATTTAATAGTTTAATATGCCCTTAGGGGAATAATAAATTTTTATCTATTTAATAGTTTAATGTGTATTACACGCCAGATTGGGAAATATTTTATTATATTATTTTGAAATTGGAAAGTAATATTATTAAGTTAACGTTCGCAGCTCCAATGATAAGAACTCCATTAAAAGCGCTTCGATAAATTTATATTTTATTTACAATCTTTGCGATTCTAAATAGCCCGTTCTGTTATACAAATACTGCCAATAAGATCCCGGATATCGTAGCTTCTAGTATTAAGGACTCGTTTCTTCTTTTTTTAATCAGTACATCAGATGTTTTTTTTTCTTTTAGAAAATAAGCGCCATTTTTTGGAGCAATGTTAAATTGCAAATTAGTAAAAAAAAACTGCGTGCCAGATTTTTACAAGATCATTATTATATCTTTTACGTATATTACTCAGTACCTGGCTATGGTTTTCCATGCAATGTGGCCGTTTTTCTCGCAAATTTTCTTCTGATTAATACACTCTGCGCGAACAAGATAAACGGCCGACAAAATTCTATCGTTATAACCTAAGGAAAAATTTTATTCTTTAAATAAAAGTGTCTTCAATATCAAAATATGTCTTTTCGAGGATTCCCTTTTATGCTAGGATTCTATTCAGAAATTTTGAATTGAAATAGAAATTTTATCATAAAAGAACATAATACGTAAGATTATCAAAATTATTCATTAGATTTATTTTTATAACTAAATAAGACTGTGCGATTGTTTTTTAGAGTTTGTTCATCTATGTTCAAAGTATTATAACTACACATTTTTTAGATTTAATTTAAACCTCATATTTTTTTATAAGACATAATAAAAAAGACATAATTAAATAATTTACATAACTATTAGGTAGGTAATTTTTTACATAACTATTTTATTATAAAACTCATTAATATTATTCACACGTCTTTCTCATCTACCTCATTCACAAACTTAATTCATTACAAATACATTTTTGTTATTATAAATAAGAGTAAGAAGGGATATGCAACAACGCAAATAATCTTACAGAATCTTATCAATAATTTTCTTAAAAATATTAATGAGAATCTTCAGATTATGAACCTCTGAAAATAAAAATAGAAACATTTAAACAACGTTTAAACATCTTCTTGAGTGATTAAAAATAAAGTGGCGATTTTGCGAAAACTTACACAATAATATTGTTGATGGGGATGTGGATTAACTTAACAAAGAATCCTATGAAGCCCATTATACAAAAACCAATTGCAGTAGCAATAGCAATCTTCTGAAATTCTGTAACATATAAAAAGCAAGTTGTAACCAATCATTCCTCGTTTATATGCAGTCAAAATTAAATTACCTTTGCGATCTGGCTTGGTGCATCTTTTGACAAGCCGGATGCTATCCTTGGCAAACTGACGGCCAGGTTCGGTGAGCTTCTTGATTTGGTCCATGGCGATTGCAAAGCTGCAAAGGAAAAATAAAGTTACAAGTCTAATTTTGAAAATAGATGATCAATCAAACAACATAAAAATCTGGAGCACATTTCAATTTTCAGACATTCATCGAGTTTCCATATTCAACAATCATATTTTCTAATAATACTACAATAGTAAATCTATTCTTTTGCAACGTTATATTTTCTATACTCAAAACAAAATAGACAAATAATTAAACATTACAGTGAAAAAGAAATAAGGTCAAAAGTTTAGTTGCAAAAAATAAATTTATCATTACATTCATGTCAGAATACAGCGAGATACTTTACTCAGCATACAAGATGTTTTTACATTTTGGTACAGTAAATGAAATCTGTATTCTAAGAATCTCAAACTTTTATACGCACGCAAAAGAAAATTATTGATCGATTATTTTGCAGAACGTTATTAAATTCATGTAATATTCAAAAATATTTCGTTCGGATCGATGCAAAGATGTTACTTTAAAGACTTTTGGCATTAAAGTGACAAATGAGATCTGGGTTATGTCGGAGAATTTAAGATTTCTTTTCACAAAGAACCCCGCAGGCATCGATATTCTTCTCGCGAGAAATGAATAAAATTCATACGCGAAAACAATCGGACAAGACGGAGAGACATACTCACGTTATGCGCTATACACGAGCACACTCTCACGAAATGTCGTTCCTAATGAACACTGGGATCCACTCTGCACTGCTCCGTACAATGCGCGAATATACTCAAAACGCTACGTGGACGGTGCGCTGTCAGGACGTCACTTCCTCACGATTGATGCTGGCAGCGGAGCGCTGCGGCGCCGCGATACAGTAGACATTTGAACAAACTCGATAAGATCTCGCGCCTCGGTCGATACTAGATAATTTTCGCGAACGACCTTACCGATAATTAGTCCGCGCGCGATTTATATAAATTTTATTATCCGCGTTTTTCGCGAGTGCATGTAATAAGTAATTTATGGCCACATGCTTTCGGACGGCGGTTTCGGACACGATTATTACAATTGTTGTCATTTCAATGTCGGATACGCAAAGGTATTTAAAAGTATTTTAAAAAAATTTATCGAATGATCGAGTAATGGAAATTTTGCTCGATATTAATTTACTACTAATTTGCTATTGTATTTGTTCTGTGTATATTTTTGCTCGTTTGTTTGTTGTTAAATTAAGTTAACGGTATCTTTATTTTCAATCACGTGACGTTTTTTTATGCTAAAAATGAGCGTCGAACATTAACGTGAAAAGGTATCTTTATTTAATGAGCAGTAAGTATTTTGCAATATACAATAGTCTACCATTAGCGTAATGAGATAAATTATTTTCGTGTTAGATAAGCAGCGACACGCTTATAAATTGAGAATCGCATGCAACGTCATTTAATATCTGCGCGAAAATCGTGGAAACATCATGACGCGGATCAGTGTCGTTTTGTCGCTATTATGTGTTCTGTGTAGCATAACGTCCTCGTACGCTTTCGTTTACGAGGACTGCGGTGAGTGCACATTTTTTTAATCATTTTGGAAATCTTTTGCAAGAAGTTATTACTTCTTCAGAATTCAAATTGTTCATTATAAATTTAATATATATATATATATAATATTAATTAAAGTGAACAAGATTAATAAAAGTTATCAGTCTATCATTTAATGCGGCAATTTCTGTTATTTATAAAATAGATAAAATAGATTGATATATTAAAAATAATTTAATATATCAATTTTGTTTTACAATACCTGTAAAGTATATGAAATTGTGTGAAATGTTCTTTTTGCTGTTTCTTTGAATAATTCGAAATCAATTTGATCAATTTAATAAAAGATGTATGTGTTAATAAAATATATAAAAATTATGATAAATACCGATAAGTTTGAAAATTGAAGAAAATGCAATCAATAAACTCTTTAATGCGTTATCAACTTTGTTGAATGAAAAAATCATTTTTAGATTTGTCAAAGAACTTGCAGTCAAAAACTAATTTATGAATATCCTGTATACTTGATTATATTAACTCTCGTCAGTTTAAAACACTGATAAAAACCATTCATTATTCAAACTTAAAATTATTATAAAGCAAGAAGTTTTATTTCGGGCTTAAAAATTCAATTGTTAAAATCGATCATTAATATCCCCATCGAAGGAAAGAAATTAAACCAGTGCAAACAAAATTAAATTCGACTAATCTCGTAAATGGCAAACGATAAACAAGAATCTTACAAAATCGCTCGAGAATCCTTGTCAATAATAACGCATTATCAATTGCTTAGCTTTTATCGTTAATTATAAATTGCATAGAGAATTTACACGGTGAGGGTCTTTAATCAAGGATATAATACCGGAAGCTATGTTATACTATTTAATTATGCATACTTTGGATGTTTGTCTGACTATAATATATAATTACGTTGCAGCTCACACGTAATTGTCTATTACTACGAGATATAATTACAGCAAATCAGCGATACAAAGAGAACATCTTCACGCGATGCATTTATGCGATCATTAATTAAGTTCATTTTGTTTTAATTAAATCAAATTAAAATCTCATATATATATATATATATATATTGGATAAACACTTATAATGGTCATCTGAGTATATTTTTGTATATAATGCAAATTATTCGTTTCCAATCATATATATTATATTTTTTATAAATTTCAAATCTACTTCAGGTTCGGAATTAGCTTCGTTCAGTGAAATGACGATTTCAAGCTGCGATGTGTCCGAAGAGAAATGCACGTTACCTCGTGGCAAGGACATATACGTAAACCTCAAATTTACACCAAGTTAGTAAAATAATTAATAAGAAGATAATATTTCAGTCGTATACTTTTTTCAACATTTGAAAAAAATTTAATATTCCCTCAGAAGAGTTACCGATATAAATGGATATAGTTATTGATTCAGAATTACAACAATAATCGCGTTAATAATAGCGCGCGTAAAGTGAGATGTCATTTAGAACTTCAAATTATAATTTTACAATGATGGTAAGAATTGTGTTTGTGAAATATCGATCAAAGATCATATTAATGTATTTTTTTTTTTACAGAGACAGATATTTCGAATTTAATATCGTATGGATATGGTATATTGGTCGATGTGCCTGTGCCCTTTCCTTTGGAAAAACCTGAAGTGTGCAAAAATCCCGATTCCGGCATTAGCTGTCCTGTAAAAAAGGACGAGGTGGCTGAATATAAAGCTTCGTTCTTTATAGACAAGAAGATCCCTACGGTAATTTTTTGAATCAATATCAATTAATCTGTATTTCTTCTTTTTTTTTACATTAGATCTACGTTTAATTTAGAATATTTAGATTTTCTAAACTTTTTATTGTATATGTTTATATATTGTATAATTTTTGTGAAATTATTGTGAAATTTTAATTATCTCGTTATTGAAGTCTTTTACGTTTTTTTAGTTGAGCCTCGATGTTATGTGGCAATTTAAAACCGATAAGGACGAGAAGGTTATATGTGTAAAATTCCCGGTGAAGATTGTATAAGAATGCAGCTGGCATTTTGGTAGTGACTATGATAGATTATTACGTCCCGATAGTCGAAGCGAACACGTTAATTTTTAAACAATGGACCTCGCTGCATTTTCAACGTATGTCGATGCAATCTTTACATTAAAATTGTTGAAATAAATGATAAAAAAAAAAGATTTCGATGACGTTTACATTCACATATTCTAGCGTTTTAATATTGTAGTATTTTTTTTAATTATTCTCTGTTTTCTAATTTTTAAATATCTATAAGCTTGCTCCGCGTGTATCACAATTAAAGATAAATGACTATCACTCGGCCATTTCTATATTTTTATCCATTTTCCACCTCTATTATCGAAAAAGTAACGTAAGAAAAATGTTTTCGATTTTTATATTTTAAAATAGCAAGAATAATCTTTAATATTGTTGCAACATTTTAACGCATCATAATTGTTATTCTCTTTTCTATTTGATCGTGTAATCTCTATATAACTTAACTTTAAGAAATCTGTTTCCTAAAATATTATATAAAATAATTTAAGTAAAAAAGGAAAGTAAAAAATATATGAAGTAAAAAATGTCAAAAAGACAGTCAACTGTTAAAAAAGAAAGAGATATCTATTATTGAAAGATAACAAACTTCTAGTCAGCTCGATCGGTACCTCGGCAACGAGAACCGAACCGAGTCGAGGCGCTCTCTTGTTAGATAGAGGGCTGCGACATGTTTTGAGACAATTGCAGACGGTAGAAAAACAGTGACGATAGACGGAGAACGGTGGCAGAGCACGTCATTAGTCTCGTGGAAGCCGTAGCAGCAACATGAGTCGAGTGACGATTATCGCGTTCGCGCTTTTCTGCGCGCTGTGTTATTCCACGTCTTGTTTCGCCTTCAAATTCGACGATTGCGGTGAGTACGCGTTTGTTATCGCTAATTTCGAACTGGGTAAATTAGTTTGATAAAAAAGTTCACTTTACAACAAATTGCGCCGGATAAAAAGTAGTATTAATAATTATATTTTCAATAAATTGTTTACTGCGCGCGTTTAGAAGCTTAAAATTTTGATAAAAAGATTGAAATTATTGTAACAAATTAAATTAATTATATAAAATTTTGAATATCGTCAATGATAATTGTCGATGATAATAACTGTTATTAAAAAATATCGAATTTTTAGAGAATTATTTAGCAGTTATTGTCCAAAAAATTACAGAAATTCACATCCTGAAAGGGAGAAATGTATGTTTTAAGAAACAAAAGAAACAAAAGAGGAACTGTTCCTCATATCCCAGTAGACACAAAGTAACAGTAGTATAAGGTCAATGTTACATATAACTTATATACAAAATACGTTATACTACAGTTATATTGTTGAGTTCGAAATTATAACATTGACCTTGTATTATTGTTTCTTTTGTGTTTACTGGGATGTACATCTATTTATAATTCTTACAATTAGAAAAACATAACTAGAAAAAGACAAGAAGTAAGTTAAAGCTAATTAGCGAGAGATTAAAATTAATTTACATTGGTAATGGAAATGGATATTTATGAGTGATGCTGAGATATTTTTTTATTTACCTTCGAAGCTTATTGCTAGATATGCGTCTGTCCAAGATAGCGAGCAGGAAAGAGATATATGAGCCGAATAGATTCAATTTCAACGAGTTCAGATTTCAATAATACAGATATGCATATAGATAATTAGAACGTTTTATGTGTTTTTAAAACCAAACGGTATTGCAGTAAAAGTGAGCATTATAGTTTTTTTTACGTCCTTGCCAAGTAATTACAATTTTCATCATTGCTATTTCTATGTCGAACTAAAATCACATTTATGTGCGTTTTTCTCGTTTAGTAGCACCGTTTGTTCAGCTCTTTTACTATTTTGATTTCATATTCACTATATATATTTATCTTTTTATTTTAAAGGGAAATATAAACGCGATAGCCAATGTTCTACTTTAAAAAAGACAAAAAGGGAATCTCTTATTAATAATGAATTTTTATTAAAATCATCATTTTACTTGCAAATTTATTAAACAATCTTTTTTTTTTACCGAACTGCTGCACTTTCTTCCATAATGTAAAAGGCTGATATTACGTTATCAATTTGTAATATGTAAACAGTTCGAAATAAAGAATATATACGCATATTTTCATAGGATCTAAAGGAAAGAGAAATAATATGACTCATTGTCAGCCTATTATACGAGAATTAACTTATCATCAAAGATAATAATGCGTTTCAAAAGAGGAATAAAAAACGAAGCGTATTTCGTATCGTCGATACAATATTATCTAATTATGAGAAACTTTTTATGAGGAACTTGTTCAGAAATTATAATAAAATTTTGTGAAAATTCTTGAAATTTTATTATCATATGTTTTGAAATTTTATTATCATTCTTGAAATTTTATTATCATATGTTATCATTCTTGAAATTTTATTATCATATGTTTTGTTATTAATTCGATTTCTGAAGATAATTTTCGTCATAATTATAAAAATGATTTATAACAAATACAAAAATTGAATTAAATTATTTTAATTATTTTTTATGGAAATTTATACAAATAAAATTGAATGTAATTTTGTGTCCAATTGTGGCGAAATTAGAGCAATCTACTTTTTAAATTATTTATTAATATATAATTTTTCTAGCGTATTTAATATATTATTTAGTATATATTATGTGCATTTAACCTTTGATTTTAATTTATTTAATATCATTCATACTTATTTTTTTATTTCATTTTAGGCTCAACATTAGGCCATTTCTCAGAAGTATCGGTCTCGGGATGTCAACTGTCCGATGAAAAATGTTTTTTAGTGCGCGGCCATAACGCATCTATATCCATCAAATTTATACCTAGTGAGTATGAGAATTATATTTAAAATCGCATAACCAATTTATTCATAGAGCATTCGATTTTAAATTAATAATATTAAAAATATTCCAATTATTAGTTACATATCTAAAATCTAATATTATTTAAGTAACAGCTATTTTATAATTACAATGATTATTTGTATTATTTTTATATATTTATTTTGCAGATGAAGATATCTCGCAAGTCAATGTCCGTGTGTTCGGCATACTGATAGATGTTCCAGTACCTTTTCCATTAGATAAGCCTGACGCGTGCAAAGATCCTGATGACGGAATCACTTGTCCTTTACACAAAAATCAAGAGTATCATTATACCACCACGATGTTCGTGAAGAAGATGTTCCCTTCGGTAACTAGCATTTAAAATTCATGTTTGACTGTTTCGATTTTTTTTAGATTCAATTTTATTTAGATTTTATTGATATTGAGATATGAGTGGGAGTTTTTAATTTATTTCTTTAAACAACTAGTTAACAAGTTTTATTTTTAAGTTTTTATTTCAGTAGGCCAATTCTTTATCTTTATTTGATTAAATATATTACTTAGCCACTAAGAATATTTTTTATAATTTTTTATAATTTGTAATAAAGTTATTAAATTTTTACATAATAAAAATTTATAATTTTTATTATCTTCTAGGTGAACGTCGATATTAAGTGGAAACTTGTAAATGATAAAAACGAAAACATAGTGTGCATAGAATTTCCAGCCAAACTTAAGTAATTTAAAATACATTATTTCAATAATTGGAAAATAAATAAAAATATTTCATTGTACCTTCATAAATATAAATGTGCCATTTTCTAGATAAAATATTTTGCTATAAATTTAATGTATTATTTAATGTCAAATATTATCATGTCAAAGTGACTTGATAAGAGGAATAAATAAGGATGAAATAAATTTAAAAAGGATACATATGTTTGATGTATATGTCTATATTTTAAGCCTATAATTGTCTATAATATGTCTATAATTTTATTATCAAATTTTTTTAACTATAAACGATTTAGAGTCTTGATAAATAAAAATATCTGTAAAGTAATATTAATGTGTGTATATATTAATGCATATTCTTCTTTATTCGATATTTTATCAGGTATTTTTCTTTATCAGATGGTCTAATTTAATTTTCTTTGTATCTATTTCACTATTATTTCAATTATAAATAAGAAATAAAGTAGACCTGCCAAAGTTAATAAAATATTGATCTAATTAATTCGGTTATTTTAATTGAGTTAATTGTTAGATGTTGAAATAGCAAACTAACAATACTGGTATTCAGATTTAGCTAAAAGTTTTTTTTTT
>JAJVSH010000047.1:304123-332258 GCA_021460005.1 Tetramorium alpestre | reverse complement strand
ATATATATATATATATATATATATACACATTTTCTGTAGTAAAAACGATAAATAGAAATAAAATAAAAATGAGAATTGAAGGAAAGTGCAGGATGTTCGATTAAAAAGGAGAGAATATTTTCGTTTATCCGATAATACGAGCTTTGGTAACTTTGATTTCTTTCCTACTTTTTATAAATTATCATCAACTCTCCGTCATATTTTCGATCATATCTTGCGCTCGATTGTCCATTTCAATCTGATGGAACGTTCGCTTGCTACGTTTAATTTCCGAACTTTGTTGATCATACTTTAACGTCTTCTCGGCCTGATAAATTGGCTCATATTCCCTTAGTTGTGTCATAAAACCTTCGTTTGGATTTATGCAAAATCTTCTTTGCTGCACCATCGTGTATGCGCGTCTAAAATAAATATTGCAAAGATTTTCTAATGTTATAATTTCAATAAATAGAAACGTGAAATTACAGAATAATATGTAAAATAAATGTATAATTTTGTAATTTAATATATTTACATATATATGTGTTTGTGTGTGTATATATAGAGTTCTAGAGAAAAAAAACTTACGTTTGCGAAAGTTCATATGTTTCCATAACATATGCCAAGACCAATGCAGCGGATCTTGAAATACCAGCATTTCCATGAACTAAAACTCGACCTCCCGAAATTAAGGCTTCGTCGATGAATGCTTTCACTTTTTTGAAATGTTGAATGATATTTTCTGTCGTTGTATCTGCGATCTCCAAAACTAGGTATCTATAAAAAATATAAGTATCCGAAATGTAATCATAATTAAATATAAACTATTAAATAAAATTTAAATAATCAAAAGTATTGATTCAAAATTAAATGTTATATTTTAAAGTTAATGAAGGAATGACGCGTGACTCCGCTAACGCGAGTGATTAGTAATAGAATTACTCGGGTTTAAATCCCCAATGATTCCACATCCCGCATACATCACATTTTCAACAAAGTCACAAAAAAACTTTTTAAATCTAGGTGACATTAAGAATTATTATATCTAGTCGCCCATACTATACTACTACAACTGACTAATATATATTATAAAAATATGAAGTTAATAGCAAAATTAGAATAATGTAAGAATATTGAGACAAAAAATGAATAATTAAAAATATTAAAAAAAGAAATACTAAAGAAAATAAAAAAATTAGTACTTTTTAAATCTTTAAAGTCATTTTCTTCTTTGTTAAGTAACTATTAATAAATTATTGCAATTAAGATCATATACTTGAAACTGTTGGGAAAGTTTGGCCTTATAAGGTTCGCCTCGATAGCATGCCTGACACAAACTATATGTGTTATACCATGATCAAGCAAAGATTGCAATTTAGAGCGACTGGCAGCACTGTATGGGCCAAGAAATACGCCAGGTACTACCTCCTATAATGCATAGTAAAAAAAGTTGTATGTTAAATTAATAACATGACTTTCTTTTTAAATAAAAACAAGCAAGAAAATTATAAGGAATTTAATACTCAATTAATTAAATTACGTATGTTTTTAAAAACTTTAAAGAGTTGTAACGCAAATGCAGAAATAGAAAGTATTATCTACATTTGCACATTTATTCATTGACAGAATTAATAGAATATTGATAACGAAATTTGGTCCAACATTTTATACTCTGCACATTATATCAAATTGATATTTAAAAAAATCACCTGCATGTGTCTTCTCATCGTGTAAGTCCATTCCGTCCTTTCTAGCCAGGAGTTAAAATTTTCTTGATCAGATTCTGATTCATTGGTGCCTTCCTGCGATATGTTTACATGTTAATACATTTAAAATTATTTATTAATCTTTAGACATGAAATGTTATAACATTTCAAAATTAATAAATTTGCACTCAATTGTATGTATTAAATATATTTTTCTAAAGTGAAACTTTCACAATTTAAAGAAAGAATTCTGGAGCCTTCTAAAAATTAATTGTATTATCACTAAAGTTAAGAAAAAGTACTCCAGATTTCCAGAAGCAGAATTCCAGATTTTAATATTAAACTAAGATATCAAAGGTGTTATAAAACTAATATAATAAAGCGTTATACAAGAACAAGTCTCTCAACTACAGTATTTTACCACATTCGAACCAAACGTACATCCATATTCGAAAACACGAAGGAAACTGAAGATGTGAAGTTTACTCGAAATAGATCAAATAGAATAAATCTAATGTCACAACGCCATGTTTAAGATTCTAATATTTTGCACATCCTCGTTTGATCATTGCTGTTTATACAATTGGACAATGTAGATGTCTCATGTAATCTGACCATGAATTTTCCTTTGATCCTTTATTGATCCCGTTATGCCGATATTCTTAAACAAACGTGTTATTAACCGTCATCGCCGGTGAGAACTATACAATAATATAAAAACACATGATTTCATAACCTATCATCATATTACATATAAATATATGCAATAAAATGATAGGATCTGTTCTTTATCACTGCACTCCTGCATCTCAGTGAAATAAGTTAGAATGAAACAAATATATCTTTTCTCGTTCTAACCTGTTGCGCCGGTGCAGCAGTGCAGCGATGAAGAACAGGCTCCATGCAGAAGAGATTGTGGAGACCTCTAAAGGGAGGCTTTTTCCAAAAATGGTTTTAATAGGTTCGAGTCTTCGCTAAAGTGGTTTGAGTCTCTGCTAAAAAGATTCGTATCGCTAAATTAATATTATAACCAGCGCTACCAGAGTGCGCAAGCAGTCCCGTTTATCTCGTTATATAATCGTTTTTATTCTTTGGAGCTCCATGTGAAAAATGGCGCCTTCTCTGTCCCAACAATAAGGATATTCCGTTTCGGATAGTTTATTTATAGTGATTAAAAAAAATCTCTAAAAGTTCATCGATATATTTTAAAGTCTATACAACAAGTATCCGTACTTTATTTAAAAAAAAAAAGAAAATAAGGAGTGAGGGACTCTCAGAAGTTGCGAGAAATTTCTGCGTAGATAGAAACCGCTTGGACGCTTGGAATATATGTTTATGATGGTATCATACGAGCTGTGTTATATGTATATAATATTTTAATTCTCTCGCTCTTCTGTAACAATGGAGATATTATATAATATTATTAAGCTTAGATGCAAAACTTTGTTTAGAGTATCTCCATATGCTTGAATATAAAATTTGTGGTTTAACTTTAATTATTATCCTTAAGAATTTTTAAGACCTGTTTCTATAATGGCTATATTTCATTTTTTTTATTAAAAAAAAAGAAAAAAGTTATATAATCGTAGTTCGGTGGGATTACTAATATTCGCGTGATATGGCGAAAGGAGGGAATATCACGAACCTATTATTCGGAGAACTATAATTATTCGTTTGTTTTTACTACAAACACTCCTAATACCAATTGCAATCCCATTTCATTCTAGTATTTACGCTCACTCAATATGCCGGTTTGCTAGAGATTATTCATAAAGTTTTATTCGTTTATGATCATCTGAAATGTCTTAAATAAACATTTGCGCGACATTTAATGTGTGAAAAATATTAAATCAACGAATGGTAAATAATAAGAGAAAGGGCGTGTAAAACGGACAGTAGAAACCTGTCCGCATGGCGATTGCAATAGAGAGAATTAATATGATAATGTTTTCTTGCGTTACTAGTGGTTTCCTATAACGTATTTTTTTAATATCTCAAACGGGCGTTTAAATATAGAATATCACATTAAACTAATGGCAAAAATATTATGCAACGATGCAGTGACGCTATTATGATCTCCTTCACTAGTTATCTCACTAATTACATCGGAATTTGATTGGCGTGGTTACACATTCTTCTAATTAATTATTTTATTTTTTTCTCACTGAATGTGGTGATCACAAAAGTGATGAATAAAAGATTTAGTAATATCAGATTTTTATTATTTCTTGTCCGAGCGTTATGATTGTTGTTTATTAATGGAGACATATTAAAAAAAGAGCTAAAAACAATTGTAATTACAATATGTATAATATAAAAGATTTTATTTTTGTTTTATCAAAAAAAGAAACTTCTTTATTAGATTAAAATTTCAAACAATCTACAATTTGCGTAAGATTTCAAGATTTATTACACAGAATTCTCTCTCTACATATGTAATTTTAATTTTAAAGGCTATATATTTAATTATATATATTTATATTTTATTATATCTTATATATGTATGCATACTGATTTTTCACGCTTTCTGCATTGCACGATATATGTAAGATTCTAAATAAAATACCATGCGATTTATAAATTATCTAAAGAATTTAATATTGAAATTATTAATATTAAATAAATGCTCAAGTTAATAGTGTCGAAGCTTTTGAAAATCATCAAGGAGTTTAAGGCGAGATTTATCAATTGCTTCTTTCGTTTCACGTCGGAACGCGCGGTATCTCAAAGTGCATGTCGATCTCGCGGTTTGTCAGGAATAAATCATGCATACGTCCGGCATTATAGCGAAAGCTCGGTGATGTGGGTAAACGTTCTCCATCGAATTTCTTCAAACATCGCCGGATATACGTATATCGCGGCATAAAACTTTTCGCTGCGAGACGTTAAGAAAGGTGTTTGTGGCTGCTTTTCAAAACTAATAGATGATCTGAAGAACATTTTACCTTACAGATCGTTATCCGGCGACACGGTCGTTGCATCGTGCAATCTGGGCCTCGTGCCAGTAGAAATTCTTCAGTTTTCTATCTTATTTGTTTACTTATAACATATCTTTCCCGAATCTTTTAATATTCCAAAATACAAAAAAAAATTCCTTTTTTCAGATTATAATTTTTAATAATAATAATTAAATTTAACGTTTCTTAAGGGGAGAGATTTTTCATTGCCCGTATTATTGATAAATATGTATTGAGAGAAAAATATAGTTACTTTTGAACTCAACCACAATTTTATAATATTTCTAATTATAGTTAACATAATGATATATAGTATAATGACATATAGTCAATCATATTTATTGATAAAAATATTATAAAATTATGGTTGAGTCCAAAAGTAACTATATTTTTTCTCAGTGTGATTACAATTGAGATATATGTATACCCTTGATTCACGAGAACTACGAATCACGCAACTAAAGAATGTGCAAAAATGACAGAAATTTCTCATCCTTAAAATTCATTAATATGTTAAATACATTTTAGAAATAGAAGCGTGTAATATCGTAGAATATACCAATGGTAATATAACAGTCCGTTACGTTTCCTATACGTATCTGTACCGTATCGTGCTGAAAACCGTTACCGATAATCGCGCCGGGTCTCAATAATTATCAATCTGCAAAGCGCCCGACAAAAAGATTAGCAGTGTGTAATAACACGTCGGTTTTCTTATCCTTTCGCGGCGTGATTTTCAAATGCAGGAAACGCGGTATGCAGAGTGCGTTCAGACATCGTTGGGCGTCGAGACGGGCGGGAGAGACAAGGTGGAGAACGACGCAATTTGGTTACGAACTGTTTAATGACTTTTACGACGCGCTTCTGGTTGCAGTAATCGACGGCACGTTTTCTTCCGGGATACGGTAATACGGTTCTCTTTCGATCGCCAACGCCACGCTTTCGCGATGAAAGTCCGCGTGTTGTACGTGCGTGCGGCCTGTATAGTTTCAGCTTATGCATCGCTCGCGAACGATTCGTTTCGTAGCTCAACGGGGATCGGCAGAGAATGCGATACGAGTCCCACTTCCGTGGGACTTACGATGTTCCGTTGCACTTGGTTGCGTATTTTCGGAATCGCGCTTTCATATTTTCGATTCTATTTCCGAGTCATTAACGCACAGCTCTTTCATCCCGTTGCAAATAATCTCATCGTATAAATACATGTGAAAACATTTGCTAATTACTTATTGCTAAAAATAAAAATTGATTATATAAATAGTTGTCGACGAAATAAAAAAAAACTGTTAACACCATTTCCTGCATATTTGTTGTTGATAATTATTTATCAAATTCTCTCTCTCTATCTCTATCCCTCTTAATGGTAAAATTGATCAAAGTTCGTAAAATTTTAATATCCAGCACGAACTTTGATATTGGCTAAAATAGGTCAGGTTTGCATTTTCTTGGCTTTTGTATTTTATTTTTACGGAGCATGGATAAATTGCACGGTGCGGTAATGTTTCTTCACGCGAGTGAATAGCGCTCGCAATAAATCGCTGTCATTTGCACAGCGCGCGATTCGAAGTACTCGCGAGTGAAGGGTATTGGATAGCACCACCCATTTCGTCACATGGAGAGCCGTGTTATTTCGCGCGTATAAGAAGCTTCATTTTCCATGTTTGTCGTTCTCAAAGTCATTGCTGAGCATTCTGGCGCAATTAGATGGCACTCGGTCGCGCTGACTTCCATTCTAGATCTCCTACAATTCGCGATAGAATAATTAAGCTTACATTTCCAGTTGATTATTAAATTTAATGGAATTTTGATTATAAAAAAGAGGTTTATGGAGTTCTGTTTCAAATTATAGATTAAAACGGATTTAATTTATTTGTTCTTAGTCATTTTACAATTTTCAGACCTTCTTTAGTTTCTCCTATTTCCGTTTCTTTAATTAATAAAGAGGACGAGGACGTTTTATTGATAATTTATTCAATTATTTTGACCCTGTCAGTTTTCTTAGAAATAGCATTGTCAGTCCTTTTCCATTCAAACATTCTTTATGTCCTCAAGACGAAGATTTATGGCTTCTATTATTCAAGAATTGGATCGACAAGTATCTTTCACATTCTTACATTTTGCTTCTGTATCGCGCCTGTAGCCATCGCGATAATAATCGCAAAAATATCTGAACTGAAAGACTTTTCCTTGTTTTGCTTAACAAAAAAAAAAAGATAAATGTCTTTATATGTAATCGAATATCTACTCTGTCCAATAAATATGTATGTGAATATTCTAAAGTTAATTTAATATTAAATTTTTAATAAAATTTCGTGCTATCCATCGCGATCGATCGGGATTTTATGGTCTCCCAAGCCGATAGGTCAGGTCAGTTTCCAACACGTCGAGCACGTCGAGCGCGTTGCTCTAGATTCGCGTCCAAGGATGGCAATTGCGCCACGATCCCCGACGGCTAACGCGGATTCCCATATCTGCTAGGAACGCGAGCGAACGACAGAATCACTCTCGCCTAGAAAGTAAACTTCCACGCCGCCCGCGGGTGGCTACGCCCTCGGGCCTGGTCAAGCTTTAATCATTTAATTACGCTCGCGAAGGCAAAGCGGACAAAGGAAGAGGAATCAGCGCAACTATTCCTAATTGAAAAGGAAGGATCGACGCGAGGAATTACTGATTCTGATTAGTTTCAATCGTACGATTTTGAGAATTGAACAGACAGAAAATTTAAGGATATAATTATTAACTTATTAATATTAATTTATGTTTTTAATGACAAGATAAATATTTTGATATATTTAAAAACATCTACTTTTTGGACATTTGTTTTTTATGTGTAGTATGTTATAAATTTTGTAGAATTTCATATTTTTCTACTTTTCTAAGAGATATCTAAAATTCTAATTTTCATGTTAATTACGAATTGAGTGCAGAACTTTGTGAGATTCTTGAAATTCTTGTGCAAAGTTTAAAGATCTTTTAATGGCCATCCTTGAATGGGAATATGGAACAGTTGTCTCGGCTTGGCAGACATAAAAACCGACATTGCTCGTTGCATTCGATGAAAACGAAGCGTCATCGATTGGCATTCCGGTCGATCGTCAAGATCACGATTTAGCGAACGCACTTGATGATTTTTTTATAGCTGCTCATTCCCTTTGTCTAAGAACATCTGTATATATGATCATACAATTGGAATTAAAAAATAAATAAGATTCATATGATATAATAATTATTTTTAATTATTTATATATATTTTATATAGTTATGCTTGCATTTATTTATAATATTATTGATTTAGTATTAATTTAAGTACATATCTGTGATCATATTAATTTATTGACAATAAGTTTAGTTTATTGTTAAGTTCTTTTAGTATAGCATTAGGATTTTTAAAAAGACTTAAGACTTGCAATATAATCTGCTGACCTCATTTCCTTAAAACATTATTCTGGACATAACTGGCCGCATAATGAAATCGCGCACGGGATGATTACCGTGCTTCATTAATTTTAGAGTTTGTAATCACCTTTATTTCAGCACTAAATCCCTGAATAATTTTCTACACTCATTAACTGCGAATAAAGATAATCTCTTTATTATTTGTATTTTTGAAAATTTTATTTTATTTTATTTTGTGTGAAGAACAAATAGTGTTTTGTTATTAATTTCCGTAAAATAGAAATTAAATTTATGTAAAGTATCAGTTTATCTCTACAGTTTAGAAACCAATATATTAATACATACTAATATAACAAATAAAAATTTAAGATATACATAATAAATAAAAAATGCAATATATATTTTAATATGCTTTCTTTATATTTTCTGCGCTAAATTTAAATTACACGATTTGACCTTAATTAAAAGTTTCTCTCTCTTAGGGTCTGAAAGTGAATCTCTCTTTTTTAGATCACGATTTTTTACGATGAAAGATCTTTATGTAATATCAATCTTACGTAAGGAGTCTCACTTGTCTAAACGATTTTTTCTCATCAGCATTTATTCGCGAATATTCTCGCGCGTTTTGGTGCGCGATCGCATTTGCGCTATCATGTGCGAAATCTTTCTCTGTGCAATAGAACAATCGCCGTACAAGCAAAACACAATGCAACGTTACACAAGATTGTCGTAAACGTGGTAATTAATACGAATGAAATTCGAATATCCATCGAAATTACATCCGTGGAGGTACGAGCAAAAATGTTATATTATCTTAATGATATCTTTGTGTATTCGCATTCGTTTGTTTATATCTCGGTTTTCATGGTCGGATGCGTAAATCGTGACTCGTCGATGGATGATTCACCTGATGATTCGTGCGTCTATTAGCCGCAAATTACGACATTCACTTTATTTAGCGTTACGCCTTGCCGATTGATTCTGCGATTGACTCTCAGCATACAGGAAGAGATAATAGACGAGAATAAATAATTAACCGCTATCGCGTATAATTGTCGCTATCGCGAAGACCGGAAAGAGATTGCATTTGCTTTCTTACTATTCATATGCGAGATTATTCCTTAGACGAGTGCATTGATCTTGCATATAAAGTAACTTTACTTTTTTTTTTCAGAAAATAGCATAAATTTCAAATTTCAAATTTTAGATTTTTTTCTTTGTACGCTTGTATTTATTCTCTCTTTTTCTCTATTTTAATAAATGTATTTTCATTTGTGAATTGAAAAAGCAAATAATCAATTAACACCGAAAATATAGCGATCCAATTAACGTATTATGTATTACAAGCGAAAACTGTTTCGTACATACACGTGCGAGAGATCGGTTTATCGAATGCAGCGATGCACGAATTACGGCAATACGTTTTCCGCGGGGGAAAGCGCGTTCGGGCTGTGGCGCAGTAGTGCATAAGCGAACGGAACGTGAATTTTCAATTTTTTTCTAGATTTTATCCACGTGTGTCAATTATCTAATCAAATTGCACAGATTGCACCTACCGGCTTAATAAGAAACTACGCGACTGTAACGTAATTCCACCGTAAATTATACATGATACGAGTAAAAAACACACGACATATTTTTGTGTTATTACTTATTTACATAGTTATACATATTTAGAATTAATTCTTTTTTACCGCCTTATATTTCTACTCGTATTATTTTATTGTCATTTCCACGCATCGTAAAAAATATTGCTATTGAATTGTCGATAAATATAAATTTAAACTTCAAATTTCAAATACAAATTTATTGTTTTTCCTTTTCCAATACGTTCGTACCGTGCGTTTGAAATATTTAAAGGCTTGTTTAAAGGTTTCGTTCGTGAAATCTCCCTCGGGCATGGCAGCGCGATACAACGCGAGCGTTGCATTAATATTTCTCGCGCGCTCGCTGCATCGACAAACACGCGTCCATCTCTCTCCCTCTCTCTTCCTCTTCCTCTCGTTCACTCTTGCTCTCTTGTTCATCTGATCCGAACAGAGCGAACGTTACAAAATAATGGGAATCGTTAAACTTTCCAGGTTTTGCAATGATTCCACCGCACGACGTATCTACATCCACGCGGGGTTGTTCCGCGCACTTGTGAGAAATGCAACGAATCGTGCATTGGCTGGAGTTGCGCAAAATCGCGTACCGAGTGCCGCGGCTTTTATACCGCGAGTAAAAGCGACCGTCGGCCTTAGTCTTTGCGGGTAATTGCTAATCAGTCTGAAAAAGCGCGGCCAACTACGAAGAAACTACGTAGGGGCGTTCACTTCCATCGCTCAGAAACGACGACTTTGCGCTCGCAAAAATCGCACCATGCAATTCGTGCTTTTCGAAGGGAGCGAGAGAAAGAGAAAAAGAAATAGAGAGAGAGAGAGAAGGGGAGAGGGCCAGATGTACTTCGATGTGACCCAGAACTAAATGCGTTCATGGCTATAACCACCTCTAGTAACCAGCAGCAGTTGCGAAATTAGCGCTGCTCGTAAAGCGCGCGTTTATTAGACCCGAGGGTGAATGACGCACAGAGGGAAAATTACTAAAACTACTGTGTGCTAAAAATTGGAAGACAGAGCTACTGTACGAAATATATGTACTATTTCACAATATGATTAAAGAACCTTTTGCTTCAGAGAAACTGCACTGAAGTGTACAAAGGAACAATGTTGTTGGTTAGAATGTAAAGGTACAAATTATCGCACGAAAGAAAACTTGATTTAAAGCTCATTTTTAGAAAACGATTGAATGACAAGCGACATAAAATAAAATAATAAAGCACTTAATTAATAGATTATTGGTACTATTTTTTACATATTATTGACAATGTTAAAATATTTTCATTGTATCTATATAAAAGTAAGCAAATATATAAAATAATTTGTTGAATTTAAAGATAAAGAGTCTCTAGAAATTATAGGAAAAGATTTCTGCATAAAAACTATTGGCTTATTCGTTACATTACATATTATCTGATTAATCCATGAGAAGCAATAATAATTGCAAAAAGTTCTATTGTTAGCTCTATGTGCATGTGCACCAATTTCTCAGCGTAATAGCGATTTCAACACGAGCCCGAGTCTAGTGAAACGAATGACTAGAACAGAAGAAACAGATCGCACGGTTTTCCTCGTGCGTTGCGAGCTAAACGCCGATTAAAGAAACGCGGATTTCGCTATTGCGGAATTAATATACATATATAGAAGGAAACTATGTATTGTCAATTAATTAAACTCGAGTCGTGTGAAGAAACGATGGATTTCGCCGTTATGAAATTAATACATTGCACAACGAACGGAATTGTATTCTGCATAAATTAATTGGACACAAATCGGAAGGATTTCACACTGTGAAAATAAAGATTCATTTACGATTTCGAGAAGAAAACGGTGGAACGAAACCGCTTGTCGTTCCTTATATGTCGCAATCGAAATGAGGAATGTCCTTTCCGTTCTCTGCATGCTATATCAGTCGTTCCTCATTTGTCCTTTCCAAAATACATAATAGGCACCGAATTGTGAAATCGACAAAGCAATAGATCTTACACGTTGCGAAAATCCTATTGTTCTTCAGTTTCCTGTCAAATTCGCTCTTAATTAAAATCCAGTTAAGGCAAATCTTTCTTAAACGCCATTTCCCGCCGTGAAAAGTCTGAGAAAAACAGACGGTCGCTGCATCTTCCGTTTCGAGGAAATTATAACGTAATTGGGCACCATTACGCGAGTCGTATATTTTATCTGAGGTAATTACAGCGAAATATCGCGCGGAAAGATAGAGTCAATTGTTATTTTACGGTTTCACAGTACGTGTCTTTTACGCAAGTCCCGNACAACGAAAGAAAAAAAAAAAAACACCCAAACGTTTTCTATCTCATAAACNTGCCTCTACATTTTCCTGGAGCTTGTTACATCCTAATCAGCCGACTTCATCGACGCGCGTTACGCCCGGCGCACCTGCAATACGCAAACGCCATGCAAACGTTACTTGTTACATGCTGAGTTAGTAACCGCGCTGATATTTAACATCGTGATCGATACGTCACGATCATGATCCGTGGATCCGGAGTGATCGATCGTAGGCAAGAAATCAGAAATCAGCAGTGCTTATTAAGACGATTGTGAATATGATGTGGCGCCGTTTGTCAAAGTTGTGCAATTCGTTCGTACATGACGATCTGTTCTGGAACGGACGGTGTCTAATGTTAGAAGAAAACATAGTGGAAGACAGATTAAAGTATTGTGATTGTTGGCAGTAATACGCGGCAAATTAATTTAGTAGCGACAGCTTTAGATTGTCACGATTTTGAACTTTCTAATTCCGAATAAAAATATTTGTTTACAACTTTGAGAACATTGAAAAAAATGATAAAGTGGAGTCACGCGGTGAGCACATAATCCAGTTCTACTTTCCTTCAGCTTTATACGTATATATTTATTTGCCCATGTAACCTTGCGAAACGAAATAATTTAGCTTTATGTAAATCTACTTTCCCACGTAATCTTACGAAATATAATTTAAAAAAATATATATATCTATTTTAGATTTTGTTTTTTTTTAAATTTTTATTTTAGATTTCAAATTACTAATAGATCTGATAGCCGTTATCTTGCATAGTAACTAATCTACGTTCTTAACTCGAGCGACCTGCTTTTTCTAATGAATCAGATTTGCGATACGCATATTTCACTTCGGGTGCCCCCCTTCGATGGTCCATGATCCTTGAGCATCTTTAAGGGAGTCATTTTAATACCGGAAGTCAGACATGATCATGATTGATTGGTACCAAGTTCCTAATAAGGGATCGGAAAGGGTCGTGCCATTGGTGAAAGGGGTCCGCATCCAAAGCGGTGCAATGGTTGGTGCCCCCGCCTCATCCCTGGGTCCCCCTGGGCCTGGGCAGGGCTCCGCTATAAAAGCATACTGCGTAGCCCCTCGAACACGTAGTGTTTCCCCGCGTAGCGCACAAGAAAAACTGTCATCACACACCATGAAGTTCTTCGTAAGTTTCTCCTCGCAAGTATAACGCGAGGAAGTAAAAGTTAATCGTTGTGCTCAAGAATAATTACCCTGCAATTGATCATGGGGTTACGCGGTGTTGCGCAAGTTCTGCATTTGCCTAGCATTTCTGCTATATTTGTTTTAAATTATCTAAATATTGCAACTATTTTATTTTATGCTGTAAAATTATAATTTAGATATATTTTATTACATTATAAACTTAAAAAATTAAAGAAAAAATTGAAAGAAAAAATATTAATTTATATATATATATAATATAGTTTATATTTTATATATGTAATGCATATAAAATATGTAAATTATAAATGATATATATATAAATAATATATAAAGTAAAATATTAATTAATTATTCAATTTTCATGTATATTTTAATTTAATTTGTCAATAATTATATTCAATTGCCTACTCTAATTTACAATAGGGATAGATTATTGTGTTGTGCGACAATATTTCTGTTATAAAAAAGAAAGTTTCTCATATGTTATACTTGAAACTTAAAGTACATATAATTGGTTTTTCTGTAATTTCTATTATATCACGACAAAAGAATTAAATATATATTCTGAATGTATTAATTTATATCTTACATTTTATTTGTATGTAATAATATATTAATATTATGTGTGTGCTCACACATTACAATTGCATTATATTGTTGTATGATTGCAGATTGTTTTGTTCGCCGTTGTGGCGGTCGTCAGCGCTGGATACGAGGCAAGTATTTTATAATTATTTAATGAAACTCATATTTATATAAATATCAATTTATATTATTATTTCTCTTCTAATGCATGTACGCAAACATGTAATAGTAATACTAATTTTATTGTAACACAATATAAATTGCCTGTCAACATTACTATCACTTCTCTGAATTTCACTCTTTTGTGATTAATCAAACTTTAATTGTTCCATTCTTACTTTTTATTAATTTTTAGTGACTCTCAACATTTCTTTCTTCTTAAATGATTAAATGTTCCTCGTTATCCAAGTGATATTTGAGCGATTTGGCTCGACGAGGAAATACATTTTAACAACATCTTTGTCTCAATCATTATTTCTTTTTTAATCTATTTTCTGAGGGAAAAACATAGGTTTTTAATCTCTTGGTATGCAAATTTAATATTTCAAAAGTAAATCATCGTCACTGTTGTTCATCAAACATGACTGATATTTCACCTAACTATCCTTTTTATATTCTGCTCTCTCGACAGGAACTTGAATTCTCTTCTTGTGTTTTTCTGTAAGTTTTAATCTTCTGATCGATAAACTTGTACAACAATTACATCTAGTAACAAAGCCTTGTTTAATCTTTCTTCTCGTCTTCGTGGATGTCAACTATTATTTCCATTCTATTCTTCGCAATTCTCTCGGCTCGTGATAACTCTCCATTTCTTAAAACATCATTGCTGATTGATCAACGTCATGTGGACTCGAAGGCTCGTTCTATTTCTCTTCCGACGACCGAGTAACTTTGGACGTACTCGGCGGGAAAGTAACTTCACGTAACACCCGTGTTACCAAAGGCGATCGATTCCGATCATATGAAAAAGAACTGTTTGACGCATCTCAGATCGCCCAGCCCTGGGTGTCTCCCGTGGTGCACGCTTCTCCAGTGGTGCATGCCGCCCCGGTGGTGCACGCGCCCCAGCCCTGGGACGCGCCCGCACCGAAATACGTCAAGGTCGCTGCTCCTGTAGCGCACGCCAAGGTAATGGTGGTAGAGAACTGTCACTGAGAGGTCGATCACATTGCACGATAGACATTTAATCGCCTCTCCGCGGCTTTGGCAGAGCTGCAAAACAAGTCGACTAGATAATTTATTGCGTGACAAAGGTAATGCATTAACGGAAACTGTTAAAATAAAATCGCCAACATTTGGCATTTGACATTATGCCGAGAAATATACTTAAATGAGATATAATTTGAAGTTCGGTTCTGAGAAATCGACGAGACAAGCTGAAGCAATAAGTAAGTTAATAAATACTAATTATTTATTGCGTGATAAAAGTCGAAAAGTACTCGTTAGGCAGTGAGACATTAATGTTTTATACCTTGCGTTATGAGCTAAGATTTATATATAGCTAAGATTATCTAAGGCTATAGTACGACTTAAGACAGCTAAGACGATAGTACCGTAATTACGTAATTACAGATGATAGATAAATAATAACGGTTTTCGGAAAATGTCAAACGGGAAATCGAGCAGAAACTGCTATTTCGTGTCGTTGATTGCGCCTTCCTTTCCGTTTAATGACCGGTCGATTTCTAATGTTACATTACGTTAGATTTGATCGGTAGTTACGTGTCTTTCTTGCTTTACGCTGCAGCTGAACCGGCAACGAAATAGGTGTCCGTGATCGTTAACTAATTGGATTTCCTACTTAATCGGAGACCTATAGAAGCCGTGACGAAACCCAGCTCAATTGCACCGAAATAATCGGTGCAACTGATTTACGTAACGTTTGTTCCGCTTCCAAGTCCTTGTTGCGTAATTAATGATAAGCCACTTGGATTACCTTTGTTCGATTCGTTTTCACAACTGCTCAGAAATCTGATAGTAATGTTAAAACTGACATTTCATTAAGAGAAAGTAAAATTTCTTTTATAAAATTTTCTGAATTATTTATTGCTAATTGATTATCTTTATATTATTATAATTCTATATAATACAAAGTACATAAGTATACAATATATTTTATACAACACAATTAAAAATTTTTTAAATTCTATTTCTGTACAAGTTTCATGAACTGAAATCTATTATTAATAATTAATTTCTTAATTTGTTTTGATTTTTACAATAACTCGCTACTAAGTTTAAATTTCACTTTCAATTGACTGAAATATTATTTTGCAAAATAATTTCAGAGTCAACTTTATGGTTCAACATTGATTGCATTTCATTGCGAACAAAATTAACATAGATGAATATTTTTACATATCTCATAATGCATAGATGGTATCATGACATTCATTTTTATTTTTTAATTTCAATAATTATATTATTTTTAAGTTATTATTTAAAGTGATTGATTGTATTATTTCATTTTCGTAATTATCTTACAATTAGATATAATGTTAATATTATTTCATTATCACTTACAGCAAGTCTACCACGCGCATTACATTCCCCAGCAGCCCGCCATTCCTCCCCCACATCCGGCCCCTCTGCACCTCAAGGGAAACGACCATACCACTAGAATACATTACAGCGGTCCTCATGTTGGTCATCCACATCTCGTTGGCGTCGAGCATTACGTACAAGCCCCGGAACCCGAAATCGCCGTCGTGAAAGCGCACGGACACGGCTGGTAAAGATGCCCCGTCTAACGATGCCCCCCTAACTAAACCCGTTGATCCAGAGTGGTCCACCCACGGAAATGGCAGTCATCCCGAATTCTATCAATCATAATAATAATGACAGCAGACAACTTCGTCAACGATTTATCTGGTCGGGAATCTAAATAATTCTAATTGAGGCAAATACAAGACCAAGGATCCATCGATGATCGTCAAAATCAGCATCTCCGAGGAATTTTGGGAACCTCGGGAGAGACGAAAAATCATGGACCACTTGCGGATCGCAGACCAAGGCAGCCAAACTCAAGAATAAAAAAAACTCGTCTTGATTTTATCTATCTAGAGCTACATATGACACGCCTTACACAAAATACACATGGACACGACAATCCGCATCTTTTTTCTGTTTCTCTCCGTTTTTCCCAACACCGAAATTCTCGTGCGGCAATGTGATATTGAAGAAGACATCACAACATCAGAAAGAGCGTTTTCCCTCCCCCTCATTTCTCGGCTCCCCCGTCCTATTTACTTCACTGTCCGCAACAACACTTTTATTTATTTTCTAATAAAAGTTGATTTGTGTACGTCTTGTGATAAACCAGAAATTTGTCGTTCTTTATTCATCCCACCATGTTCTTCTTACCCAGTCCGTTCTTACTTGCGTTCTGCCCCCATTTTTCATATTTTTATGCATACTTTTATTCATTTTTCAAATATTTTTCTCTCATTATTTTCTTTTACTTTCAAAAGGAGTGATAAAGATTAGTTACGATAGCCTGATCGGAAATAATAAATTCCGGAATGATTACGTGTAGAAAACATGCAAATGACAAATTGTGCAATATATTATTAAATGAGCACACATGCTACACTGTTCTACAATTTTCCTCTCAGCTTTTTTCAAGCTGCATTCTCAATGTCTCCAAGTCTCCAGTCAAGTGTAACAGGGTATAGACACTTGTTTACTAGTCAACATGCTGTGACGAGGTTGCGTACAAAAGTCTGTGAAAGTTTGCCTGTAACACTAGATTGTAAACTAGGCCATTTTGTAAATACAGAATTTTGTAAATACAGAATTAATTACCATTTAATTATTAATAAAGAAATTTATTATATACAGCAAAGCAATGTACAATAATAGCTCGCTTCAACTTGTTTTTAATGCCATGGAGAGTAATTAATGTATTTATTAGTAGCTGCCATTATATAAAAAGAAACTTAATTTGATATTAGTTTCGATATACTTTGATAGATGTCGATTTTATTATAATAAATATAAAAAATATAATAAAACAATTTTACGTTGTAAAAATATTGGGTGTGCTATTATGAGTAATACAAATTTATTACTAGAAGAACACACATATTATATCATTTATGGTTTCTCTGAAATTTTAGATTTATTCTCAATTCTTGTATTAAATCAATTATTAATTAAATTGTATATAAATGTTGCAAATAGTTTCTTTAAGAACTACAGAATAGAAAATAAACGTTAAACTACAGTGAAAGCATTACAGTTAAAATATTTGTAAAATGAATGAAATTAAGTGTAAGAACACACACACGTTATATCATTTATGATTTCTCTGAGATCTTAAATTTATTCTCAATTCTTACATTAAATAAATTATTAATTAAATCATGTATACATATATAAATGTTGCAGAGAGTTTCTTTAAATAGAATTACAGAATACAAAAGAAACATTAAAGTACAGTTAAAGCATTACAGTTAAAATATTTGTGAAATTAATGATAATTAATTTAGTGTAAAAACACACATTATATTATTTATGGTTTTTCTGAGATATTAGATTTATTCTCAATTCTTGTATTAAATAAGTTATTAATTAAATTGTGTATATATAAATGTTGCAGAGAGTTTCTTTAAGTAGAACTACAAAATAGAAAATAAACGTTAAACTATAGTTAAAGCATTACAGTTAAAATATTTGTGAAGTGAATGAAATTAAATGTAAGAACACACACACATTATATAATTTATAGTTTCTCTGAGATTTTAGATTTATTCTCAGTTCTTGTATTAAATAAATTATTAGATAAATCGTATGTATTGTTGCGCCTCGATCTCAATATATGTATAAATATTGCAGAGAGTTTCTTTAAGTAGAACTGCAGAATAGAAAATAAACTACAGTTAAATATTTGTGAAATGAATAAAATTAAATGTAATGAATTTATACACATCTTAATATTAATATATGTATTAAATTTCATGCTGTAATTGTATAATAAATGATATTGGCAAAAATAGTAATGCAACCACAAAACATCCTTTCTCTTACGAAATTTCAGTAAAATTAGATAAAGAATAAATACATTTTAATAAATACATTTAATTAGAATTAGAAATTAACATAGAACTAATGCAAAATTAATTTAATTAAATAAATTATATGATATACTATTGTATACCATTTTGTATAAATAGATAAGTCAGTTTTCCAATCAGCGTAGATTCAAATCTTCTATGCAACTTGCGAAATGCCATAATTCCTTAGAAAGAAAGAAATCGCAACGCATGAAGATCATTGTAGATTTAATCATTGTAATTTAGCATCGTGATTTAACACGCCGTTCTTTACATATTCAAGTAAAGCATATTTCACTTCACATTCACATTCACGTTCACGTTCACCGTTTACCATAATAAATTAAATCAACGACAAATATTTGTTTGAGGAATCCACATCTCTCACGATCTTCAGCATCTTTGAGGGTGATTTCGTCGTAGGTATCGAAAATATCGGAAGCGTGACAAGGCGTGACGTCGCGGTTGGGTGGTCACCTAACAAGGGGGCCCGAAAGGGTGTCGGTCGCGTGGTTAGTGAAAGGGGTCCGTGTGACGTGCAATATCGTGCCCCCGCCTGAGACGCCCTGAGAGGGGCTTGGGCATGGGCAGGGACCTGCTATAAAAGCATACCGCATCGCCCCTTGAAGACATAGTGTTTGCTCGCATAACACAAGAAAAACCACCGCTCACCATCATGAAGTTCTTGGTAAGTTTTTTCCCTTCACCCGCGACGATTTTTATTTGCCATTTTTATTTCTAATCTTATATGCTTCTAATCTGCATGCAAAATTGTAGACGAGAAAAATATAAAGTATTGTATATTTAATGAATAAATTTTATCTTGTTTAATATATTTAAAAAATTTCATATTTCTTATTTAATACTTATAATATTACGTTTCGTTTTATTTTATTTGTATCTTTTTATTTTTAAATATATTTTTATCGTTGTATTAAATAGCGTTATATTCAATGATATTCTTTTGTTGCAGCTTGTTCTCTTCGCCATTGTGGCGGTCGCCAGCGCTGTAAGTATTTCACAATTATTATTTTAAAAAGTTACAATTATGTTGTAATTTTTTAAATCACATTTGGAATCTTTATAATGATAATTATAAAAATGCATCTTTATATGTATATTATAATTANTTAATAAACAGTTACTGTAATAATTGTTTTTTTAATAAAATATTAAAATATATTATTAATTGCTAAAATTAGCAGAAATATTTCGAGATAATTAAGCGCAAAGCAACAGCTCAATATAGAGAATCAATATCTAATCGTTGGTTTATCATTGAATTTTCTACTTAATCAAGTCTATTATCTCCGTGTCGAAACCGAGCTGCAATTGCATCAAATTGATCACGCCTGTTTATGCAATTTCCGTCTCGAAGTCCCTATTGTATTGCTCAAGCATTCTAAATTCCCTTACATTCACTCGCGAAGGTGCGATTTCGTAATGAGGGATTATGTTCCCTGGAGAAATCATTTTTTCAAGATTATTAGATTATCCGATCGTTTCAATTACGTAATGGACAACTCGCAGAAATGAGACTAAATATTCCATATTAATAAATAAAATACCTTGTTTTCTTTTTTAGGGCCATTATGCGAAACACATCCACGTAGTTGGCCAGCCCCCGATCCCGGCCCAGAATGCCGCCCCGCTCGCTCTCCACGGCAACGACCACACCACCCGCATCCACTACTCTGGCGTGCACGTAGGGCATCCGCACTTGGTGGGAATTGAGCACTTCAACCCGGCGCCGCATTACGAGCCCAGCGTCACCAACGTGGCCGTCCACGGACACGGCTGGCATTAGATCCCCTCACCTGAGCCAGCAGACCCGCTGGTCCGGAGTGGTCCACGCCGAACGCGTCATCCTGAGGCTGATATGAGACAGCAAATCAGCGACCACCACGATTGGTGCAAGAGACAATGAAGCCACCGCCGAGAGGTTTTCCCTCGGTAAGGCCGATTTCGATTCCGCGCGAGATTGCTCACCAAGGATTACGGACGCCCGGCCCCGGAGGGCCGAGGACTTCCGATCCGAGGACCGGAGGAATATCGTTGCAAAATTGCAATACATTGGCAGATCGAAATGGAATTCGACTGCCTCAGGATAGCCGCCATGTCTTGGGCCACTCCCGAGGACCGTTCCCAGAAAGACCAGGCAATCAGAACTTGAAAAAAGCCACCCCCGTCACTCCCTCATCTCGTTTTACCTTGACGCTACATATGACACGCATCGTACGAACATCGACGCACAATTAGGTCCCTTTCGTGCTCCCATTCTCCATCTCATTCCGTCAATATCGAAATTCTGTGCGGCAAACATATTGAAGAAGAGACCATGACATCACACTGCGGCCATCTCTTCCTGTCCCCACTATTCGTCTTCCGGCAGCAACACTTTTATTTATTTTATAATAAAAGTCGATTTTTACGTCTTGTGATAAAATGCGTCGTTTTATTATTTAATCTTGTTATCCCGAGTACATATCTTTCGTAATTGCAAAATATTGCGTTACGTCATGAAAGTTATTTAACTAGATCGTAGATATGAAATTAAATTAAAATGGCAAGGAGAAAATGCGATAATAATAAAAAAGTAAATACCTTTCAAATAAAACGAGAGCTAGATTAATAAAACTAGAAAAAAAATAGATGTTAGAGGCAAAGCTATATTAGTTGAAATAAACTGGGAACAAATTCATAGCTTGTTTGATATTTGCTAAAGTTTATTGGATTGGAAATTCATTGGGAACCACTAATAGCGCAATACGTATCAAGTCAATCATGCAAAACAGTTCGATAGCAGGTTGCTGGAGCTTTCAATAATGACCGGTCAAACAATACGTCAATTTCGCGTAGTTAACTTCATTAATATTGCTACTCAATTGTATTTCACCGTTCCGACTATACAACTCGATCGTATAAACTGATATTGGCCTAATGTAGTGTTTCGCACAGTTTGTTGAATAAACCGACCGTAGCGTTTGCCCAAGCGACTTTAACATATCTAATTTATATCTAAGCGTATATAGATTTGAGAATTTATTTTTGATGGAAAATGCGATTTTTATTAAAGCAGTTATCTATTGCAATCGGATTGCACAGTCCATTTCGCAGGAGAGGTTCTTTTTGCGGAAACTTTATGCAAACGCCTCGACTGCGAATCAATCTAACGTCGCCGAGCAACGGATAGTCCAAACAGTGCCACCCTAAAGCCGGTTGCTATTCCTTTCGTCGCGCGGCCGGTGTCGTGCATCCGATGTCACGATGCGAATCGCGCATGTTACTTGTCACGCACATAATTAATCGACTCAATTGTATAATCTATTATTTATTTAACTGCGCTACATCATCGTTCCTCATCAGCTAACAGAGAAACTTACTTCGCTCACGAGGCTCCTAGAAACTGCTTCAACAGTACGAACCATAACGACTGTCACGATGCGCTTCGTCGATACGAGCTCGCTACATCGAGATAATTCAACAAGATTTCCACATGTGGTTCTCAATTGTGTATATCAATCTCAAAGTTCGTTCAAATTTCTTAAAACGTATTTAGAGCAGCAACAAATTTTTAGCCATGTTAAAGTTTCTTTGTATACGTTGAAACTTTTTCCTCGTGATATCTTCACTTTTATTGCATATAGATTTTAGTGAATTCCTTGTGATCTTAATTGTTATACGTCGCAAAACTTTTCATAAAGATCTTTCCTGTGATGAGTGCTGTTTGTTTAAAAAAACAAAAGATAACAAAGTCATCTTGTGCGTTTCTCGATGGTAATATATTTTGTTGTAGTAATTATTAATTCAAAATTGTTAGAATTAATTAATCTTTGTCTAGACATATTTGTGTTATAAATAATTCTGAGGCTTCATTAAAAAAAAAAAACAAAGACACCGGCAAAACATGTCGGCAAATTCAGCTGATTTATTAATCTTGTTAAGTTCTTAGAGTCGTTTGCGGTCGCACCACGAGATTTCAGCATCATGTCAGTTCTTTTCTACGAGTTTTATGAATGTCTTTACGGTCCGTTCGTTCATTTGGAAAACACTCTGGGCGCTGCTTGCTTCGAGCAACGATTACGCAACAGGAAAGAAGGAATTATACATATATCTCGGCGAAACTGTTCTACAGAAAAGGGACGTGATATCCGACCGCGCGATCGTTCCAGCGATTGTACGTTCTTGTTTATGCGACGACCGTTTTGCTCTATTTCTACCCCGTTACCGAATATTATGCAATCGTATCGTTCGTAATCGTGAGAGTGCATGCAATGCGTTACGTTCTTATGAATTCTTGTGAGGATTCTCGCGAGAGAAAGCAAATCGCAGATGTGCTTTTGTGAGCACGGTTATAGAGTGCAAGATAAAAAAAAATTATACATGAAACATTAAGTTAAACTGGAAAAGTTGTAATATTAAATCAAGTTACTAAATTTATTTAATTTTAGTAATGATTAATTTAAATAATTTTGAATAAATCTCTAAGCTCCTTTTTTAAGATTAAATTCTTTTTCAAAATTTAGAGTCTTTTAAATTCAGACTTTTAAATACAAATTGGAAAATTATTGTTTTATTCTTTAATACAAAGTAATATGAGTCAGATGTATCCCCCTAGGTAAAATTTAAATAGATATGACGGTATCATTGAAAATTCTTACGTTCTCCAATTAATTTTCTGAAATGGCACGAGCAAACCACTTACAGCAAAGTGAATGTTACTATAGTGGGAGAGTCTACATTATCCACCCACCCATAATTATATACATCGCTCAGAGATTTTCAATTTTTTTGTTTGGGTCTCGAGAATGCAGACTGTCAGCCAATCTACATATACATCTAGAATAATGTATGGAAACAGATGTTTCTAAACATCGCCGTTCATTTCGCAGCGGTGCGTAGCCGACTGGCAAATATACAATTATGACTGCAAAAGTAGTCAGGTGCATTGCGAATTATTGCTTGCGACAAGAAATTTCTGCATACGAATAGACAGTCGTTTCTTACAGCTACAGCATATATAAAAAGAGAATAGTTATGGCCCCAAAATGCGATCACGCGAGGTATATTACCTATTGCTATCGCAAAATCACCTATTTGTGCAATCCATGTTTTTATTAATCTTACGTTGCTTTATTATCATCCTCTTCTTAATAATTTTCTACTAATTTTCATTTATCTGCAATATCTTATCTATAATATTTCATTAAATTTTTTATAACTTATGACATTTTAACATTAGCTTCTTATTTTACTAAAATGACCTTTTTAGAAAACTATTTTTATATTTATTAAATTTCTGTTAATTCTAATAGTTTTATCTTCTTTTGTCGAATATTTTATCTTTTCTTTTTTTTCGAAATCGAACAAAAAAAAAGAGAAAGTGATGAAAAGGAGGTAAATTCTAAAATGCCCTACAGTGTATATTACTAGATCATATTGATTAACTCATACGATATATGTATTCTGATGTTCAACTGATAAATACTAAAACGTCTCACATTCGAACCGGTTGGCAGAAAACGATTGATTTCGATCGAGCCCCCATGTTAATGATCACGCCCCCAAGTCGGGTAATAATCATTCGACCGTGGAGTTCGCTGGCTAAGCAAGCGTGACACTAACACCTATATAATAATTTACATACACGAGCATTTAATTAGGTTACCAGTCACCCAGTCTGCCAGTAGCACATATCTCACGATGATAAATCTTGATTATTATCCCGACAAATATATCCCTCGGTCAACCCGGTCAACTATTAATGCTCAATTGTAGCTAGATAAATATCTGTTCGCGTTTATACAGCAATTGGGAGATGCATTCGGCTCGATATTTTTTATCTTGATTGACGGATTATGTTATACATTAAATAACATGCACTAAATTTACGGAGCGGAACCCCATAAAATAGTTGAAGTGTATCCTCAATTATCAGACTTTAAAAATTAGATTTTATCCAACATTCGTTATGTTGTCTCTCATTTTCCTTCCTTGTCTACTTTCATTATAAGTCATAATTTAATTTCACAAGCATTTTCTTACGTTTTTCCAAGTTTTTTTCTTAATAAATAAAGAATGTCTAAAATATTCGTAATGTCACGAAGAATTGTCGGTTTTCTTAATCGATTCGTCTTCGCTCGTGAAACGTGGTTATCGATTGTAATGTCATATTCGTGTCTCCGTTGTCTCGAAATCATGATAATTCTAGACGAGCACTAGGCAACCCACTCGAAATAAATTTCCTTTCTATTGACCGCTTACCAAGGAACTGGAGCAACTTCCCCAATAACGGGAGCACGTTCACGAATACGCGATCACACGCTAGCTATCCGATAGAACGGTTGCATGAATAATGAATGCAGCATGCGGTGCATTACGTAGCACGCGTTGTTGCATACTTTCTCTCTTCGTAATAAACGTTTTTCCGCGATAAAATGTGTTTCCTCGGACACCGCCCGCCGCTGCACGTGCGCTACAAGCAATCTTGACACGTTCTGTCATTTTGATATTCAATATGTCTTAACTATGACATATTGAGATGACAACTTTTTATAACAATGATTAATTACCAATGGACATTATTTATCATCTAATCATCGATCCTTTTGATTCAACTTTCATACAATGAGTATGTATGTATAATATATTTCATACAATGTATATAATTCTATTCTTATCTAATCGTTAGTCACATTAATCATTATCTAATTATAAATTAATAGAATAATAATATTATGTATAATATAGTTAATATTAATATAATGATATATAAAATTTTTTAATACAATTTTATTTTCTATAAAAAAATCAATAAATTCTATTATTCTTCTACTTTATTGTGTTTTAATATTTTATTCTACATTCACTTATATCATAAAATTAAAAATTTATACTTATTACACTTATTATTATAAATAAAGGAATTATAAAAGAATTTATAAATGTAGAATGTAGCAGTATTATAATATGATCAATATTATTTATTATAATTTTATTATCAGTAGTAGTATTACTTTTTAAATAGTAATATTATTTCTTAAAAAAGATTCTACTTTTGCTTATCCTTGTACTTAACGTATGGCTATTGTAGAGCTTTGTTCTTGAGTCACTGGAAAGTACGAGATTTATATGCAACTAAACGTTTGCAACGGAAGTAAAATTACATAAACGTTTACTGCACTTCACAACTACCTTAAGGAAGTGCTTTTACGCAAGCGGAGCTTCTTAATAGCGTGGCTATAGGTTCGCAGGTAAGGCTTGTGCCAACTATGTCTGTGCTGTATATCGTAATAATAATTGTTAATCGTTTCATTCGTTGTAATCCAATCGCCACAACACGACCGATCGCGTGCGAAAGGTGGATTTCACTTTGCGCAAGGTGGAAGTAACGGAAGTTGTTACGAAATCGTTACAATTTTATTTTCGCCCGCGGAAATTCAGTCGAATTATGAGATAAAATGAGATTTGAAAGGAGAGTAAANGGTTTAAAGTCATACTTATTATTATTATAAGATAATACTTGGGATTGAAATTGAATGGGTATAATTTGATTTAAAAACATAATTTTATGAAAACGTTAAGGTTTTACATTTTTATTGATTACTTCATTTTGTTATTTATTATAAGTTATTCTGTATTAATGCTCGTTTAAATCGTATATAAGCAAATGCTATTCATGAGACAAGTCGAACACGATTTCTAATCTGATTCATGACGCAGGCATAAATGGGAGAGCGAACGCAAATAATATTCATTGATTTACGATTAGTCAGCATTACTTCAAATAAATTAAAATTTAAAAAAATAATGATATTTGCCGCACATTTAAGCTACACTCGCGCGTTCATAGTACATTAACTTCACAAATTATAGTAATTTTCTTAACATTTATCAGATATCAGGTAGATAGCAGGTATCAATCAAATTGTATCAAAATTGTATAGTATAAATGCATAAGCTTTGTAATATGTTTTTTATTACTTTTATTTTATATAATACAAGTTATACAATTATAAAAATTACAAGAATACAAATATAAAATAAATATATAAAAATTTTATTAAATATAATTATTTACATGAAACATAAAAATTATAAAAATATTATGTTAAATAAGTAAAAATAATTTTTTTAATTCCTGAAAAAAATTGTTAAAATAAATTCTTAAGAGATCATTCCTTCATGACACTGAATTTTTCTACATTACGTTAAAGGAAAAAATTTTGTGATTTTTCTTAAATTAATGTGCATATTTTAGAATAATTATATAGAGAAAGAAATTCCTATTTCTTGTTCACTCTCACTGAAGTTTTTCGATTTATCCTCGACACGTGCGACAAAGTATCGCACTTGATGATATCGAAAGGGTTGAAGCGTCGCTATAGATGATGGAAGATACCGGGTGTTATCCATTTCTAGCAGGTGCGTGGGTGTTATCGTGAATAGTCGGATGGGAAAATTGACGATCGGTCGCCGTTGTTATTGGTTCGACGACGAGGTACGAGAACCACTGGGAAAATGTGAACGTATGGACACCCGACGTTGTCTGTCTGACTCGGTGTTCAGTGTCGTCAGTTCGATCCGGTCAGTGGGCCATTCAGCATGAACAACGAGCGCAGTAAGTTATATTTTTATACGCTAGCCAGTCTACCTGACTTTTCTTTTCCGGTGCACTGTATGTATGTATGTACAACCGGTAATGTTCCCGTAGAGCCGGTGATATTTTACTAAAGTTGAAGTCAAGGAAAGTTTCTGCAATTTTTATACTACGAGCCTGATATGTTTTTTAAGAGAAAGAACTATGATAATGGATAACATATACTAATAGACGTAATAATAGAAATAATATAATAATTGCACAGATATAACTGTAATAATTGTATGATTTTTTTAAGTTGTTAATAATAATATCTATTCATTGAATTCTATATCTATCTAATAATATCTACTCAAATATTGAAATAAATTGAAAAAGAAACAAGAAAATTAATAATTGATTTTGATATTGCGAGAGAAAAAATTTTTTTATCTTCTATCGTCCTTCTGACATATATTGTGTACAGGAAGATGACCCTATTTTGATAGTACGATAACAAAACTAGGCAGTATGAAAATAAAAGTTTACATTAATAAATGTAGATCGCTCGATAGTTTTAATATTTTTAAGAAAAAAATAAAATTTGAAAAATATTGCAATAGAGTATTTTATAGCTTTTTATAATATAAGAAATATATTTGTGTACAAATATCTATGTATGATAGAGATAATTGTATTTTTGCACTTTTTATTTTATTTTTGATAAATGTAATAATTAAATTTAATATATTGTTTTTTTAGAAGAGAAAAAATATAATTACTATAAACTGAAAAGTATTTAAATTAATATATATATATATA
>JAJVSH010000047.1:281835-303955 GCA_021460005.1 Tetramorium alpestre | reverse complement strand
TATATATATATATATATATATATATATACATAATTTTCAATATTTAAAAATTAATATAATTATAAATGTTATTTAGAAAATAATAGATATACATATATTATAAACAAAAACTATTTTTTTTAATATGCAAACTTATAGTAATTGTTATTTCTTGTAATAATGTCGTAACTTGTCTTATTATCTGATTATTATTTCCTCTTTTCTAGAGGATGACGGGTCCGTTTATTCGGTTGGAAGTCAGAATCACCTGGTGCCGATAAGATCCAGAAAAACCTTGTAAGTAAGAAAGAAAGATTGATAGTTCTTTAGCTGATAATAGACAATCATTAAATCGCTTCATTAAATCGAGAACATACATTTGCTTGTTGCAAATAGATCAATGTCAAAAAGATCCGTGTCTCTGCTACCTAGATCTGTTATGTTTATAGCTTCAAGAAACGGACGCAGATTTCCAATCTAATGGTGGTAATTCTTTGCTTCCTGGTGGGTTCCTTGTGCATAACAGTTGTAGTGCTCGCAGTACTTTGTAAGTTTCTTCTCTAATATTTTATTTAACATAAATAAAATTATATTAAAAATATATCTATTAAAATGTAATATAAATAAAATTGTAACAGAAAAATATTATTTATGTTCTCAATTCTTCAACAAACAAAAATATGTACTGTTGCGATAAGAATATAATTTTTTGTGTTAAGAAAATACTTTTTTAAAAAAGAAAAATATATTTTGAAGAAATTATACATACGAATTAAAATCAAAATAGAAATACTTGAAATTTGTTAAATGTCATCATATTTGTCATCTTATGTCTCAATATCGTATCTAAGTTCTTCAACTATGAACTGTGTAACTCTATAAAAATTATAGTAGGTAATTCTAAAGATAGCAGGTATGATAACGGGAAATACCCTTCATTTAAAGAGAAATGACGACAATTCTTTCAATGCTTTGATATATCCTCTTTAGTTCCCTTGCAATTGCATTAGATATCCTTGACAAATCATTGGGAAAACATTTAGCATCTTCGTCATTGACATTGTATAAATATTTTAGTGAACATGGTTATAGTTTATGCAGCATACCACGTGTATTGTTCCACAGAATAATTTTTGTTGCGAGCTCATTATTATTATTGTGACGATCTATATCGTTCCACGTGGCAACGATTTCTATAATTAATTTATATTATGTAAAGTATACCTCTTACCGAATATCCTTTTAATCACAATTTTCTTAGGAAAATCTGACTGTTTTCTTCAAAATAAAAATATCAAGATACTTTTAATTTTTAAATAAATAAATATGCTGAAAATAAATAATGAAATTGTATATGTTTCGATTAAAATATGTTATTAATTCGAAAGATGCGCAAAAAATATAGAATGATAACTTATAATAAGAAGATAATTTAAAACGATAAAAATACAAGTTTATTAATGTGTAGTGAAAATTTGGGAAGATGCGGCAAAGCGATAAAATTAAAAAGACTCTTAACAATTCTAGAATATTTTGTACTTTTATTACAGATGCATATAACAGCGTGAAGATATGTGACAGTGAGGATTGCGTACGAATAGGTGAGCAATGTGCAGTTCTATTAATAGATAATTATATCATATACACTGCCGCTATTATTAATGCGAATGAACATTACGCACAAAAAGAAAAATATGAGGCAATCATTATTATCTGGAGACAATTATTTATTCTTCTTTGTTTACTTAGCGGCTAGTTTGAAGGAATCTATGAACGTATCAGTAGATCCTTGCGATGATTTTTATCAGTGAGTAAATTTATTGTTGTATTGTTGTCGTAAATGGATGTAACTGATGTGCATTTCGCGAAATTATACCATACGCGCAATTTCTCTATCATTCTGCATTATATCATCACTTTGCAAATCTATTATTTCTATGTTACGCAAATATTACACTCGCACGTTTTACTTTCACTCGCTTGTGTGAGACATTGTACCATGTAATTAACGCTACTTTTTAAAGAATGTAAGTATTTGTCAAAGAGTGTAACTTAACAATATCCTATTATTAGTAATCCAAATCCTAAATAATTTAGATGATTTGTTAAACAGTTGCACATTTATTATCTTCATGTGTGAAATTTTTCTATCTTTCTTCTTTAGATACGTATGCGGTAGGTGGCCACAGGAGCATCCTATTCCCGATACCAGCCTGACGAATTCGTGGTTCAATGAGCGTAGCGATCGCGTATCCAGGAAGATCAGAGATCTGCTGAAAGTCAATATGTCTGCTAGTGAAGTACCCTGGGCAGTGATGCAGGCCAAGACTCTGTTCACCAGCTGCATGGACGTGCGTACGTTGCTATTTTTGTTTAATTAGGTAGATGTCAATCAAAGAAACAGTTGTTATCAAAGATATATCAATTTAACATATATACATATAATATTATAATTCACATGTGATAATCAGTAAGCATATATATATATATATATATATATATATATATATATATATATATATATATATATATATATATATATATATATATATGTATATGTATAGAACTATGTATCTTTTAATTATATTTTAATTATCTTTTAATTTTGAATATTTCTTATAAGAAGATAAATTTCAGATACCATAAACGATCTCAATTTGTCTCCTCTATTTGACTTGTTGGAGTTATTAAATTTACCCCTAACGCCTGCCATTATGACTAACAAAACGACTAATTACATCGACCAACTCGCCAGGATAAAGAAAATTTTGGGCTATGACGTTTTCTTTGGTTTCGATATTATGGCCGATCCAAAGAACAAGAGCAGAAACGTAATCGTCTTCCACTTTCCGAGTCACTTTAATCCCTTTCCCAAGTATGTATACTTTTATTTTATGATTTTTAATTATTATTTTTAAATCTTTTGTAAATTATATAATGTTAAAATTAATGTAAAAAATTTTGTATTATAATAATAATAGCAATAAAGAATTGGAGAAGCGCTTGCAAACTATTAAATCGCGATTGCGAAAACTAGACGATTTAGATATCGAAGCCATGTTAAAGGAGAACGAAGGCGCCGAACTTGCTTATATGACTAATGTCATTAAAGAAGTCATCAGCAATGGCACTGTTAATGAATGCACCCCGGAGACTGAATCTATGATATACAAAGATGAATTGGAAGAATTTGTTTGCATGCTCTATAATATTAGCAACCTTCTCTTTCACGTAAGTTTTTCGGTAAAACTAATTAAATCAATTACTGTTTTTGCACGGACAAAAATGTTAAAATAAAAATCTTATCACTCTATCATATCTGTTGAAACATTTTATTATAAATATCAACTTTTGAAAAATGTTTAATTAAGAAAATAAAAATTTATTGCAGATAGCTTCAGATCGAAATCAAAGTATTTCCATAGAAACTTTGAGCGATGACGATTATATGCTCGTAGACGATCTACAAAAGTTGACGGACGAATATGTAATTGATAATAATGCATCTTTGACGCCTAAACCGATTTGGCGCCCCTTCATTGAATCTCTTTTCGAGGGGATCGTTACGTTGGATCTTGATGATAAAGATAGAGTTCTCATCGGCGATTTGGACTTCATGAAAAATGTTGCATTGATACTTGCTTCTTTCGAGGAGGAAGTTCTGGGTATATATTTTTGTGTGATTTTTTTATTATTAACTTATATTACTTTCGTTGATGATATTTAAATTTATCATTGAGTTTTTAAAAAAGTTTTTCCAAATTCCGATATTCAATTTCAATTTAGAAAGCTACGTTTGGTGGTCCATTGTGGACATTGTGGTGCCTCACTCTTCCGAAAAGCTCAGGAAAATTTGGAACGAGTATGTGAATACGTTAATAGAAGTGGAAGTAGCGGGATCAAAGTCGTTGGGCTGTGCAGCAGTAGTTAATGATTTAATGGGTGTGTGTACTGCGACCCTATTAAAAATTTAAACAATCCTTTTTTTATAAAATAATTTTTTAAATTTAATTTAATAACTTAATAAATACGTTAACGTCTACAATAATTTTTTCTATAATTTAGATTTAATAAATATATTTTCGTGATATATGCTTGGATGCTTTCGATTAATGGTGTCCATTATTGATTTGCAGGAATAGCGGTATCGTGGCTATTCGTAGATCCCAATTTTCACAATAACAAAGCCAATAAAGTACATGAAATGATAGAAGACATAAAAGAGGCGTTTGCCTCGCTTGTCATTAAGACGGATTGGATGGATCAATCAACGAAAACGGCGACGCTTGAAAAAAGTCAGAAAATGGAATCCGAAATTGGATTCCCTACATGGCTCTTCAACGAGGAGAAGCTCAACGAACAATACAAAGGCGTAAGTCTTGTATTGTATTAATATAATAATTATAAAATACTGTTTTATTATAATAAATAAAAACTCTGTTTTACTGAAAATATTGCGGAAATATTTAATATTTTTTCTTTAATTATATGCATTATTATATGTACATTCATTTTATCTTACACAATACATAGTATAATTTGTAATATATTTTGCATAACATCGATCTGTTTAGATAAACCTGTCGGAAACGAAATATCTGGAGAACATGATACAACTCGTTCGAATGGAATGGAATACCACGTGGACAAGTCTACATGAAGATAATTATTACAACGAATCATAGTAAGTGAACAATTTTGAGAATTATCGTCAATGAAGATCAATGCTGAAGTTTTATTTTTCTTCATGCTTTGCTTTATTATGGATGACCAGCTGGGCAACTGACCCTACTGATGTAAATGCATTCCACGCTTTTCAACTTAATCATATAAGTATGTAATAACGAAATCTTTTATTATTAAAAAAAATTTGGATTAATTTAACTGTATTACTGTTAATACTCTGTTCAATTGAAAAAGACTGAGATGTTCCGGTTATTATTAATATTACATTAACATATATTTCTCTCTTCTTTCACTATTCACACATGCAGCTATACCTGCCGGAATTCTTCAATTCCCATTTTATGAATTGGGTCTTGAGTAAGAATAGGAATAATTATTTTATTATTATCTTTATACATAAAAGAATAATATAAAAATGAATACAAAAATGAGAGACAAAAGTAAAAAAATAAATAGTAAAAATAATAGTAAAAAGCATGAATTTTTCGTGAGATCGTTATATAATTATAAAATTAGCAATTTTTCTCAATAATTGCAGGGCCTTAAATTACGGCGCTATCGGTACGATACTTGGACATGAATTAACTCATGGATTTGACAATAACGGTCGGCATTTCGACAGCGATGGAAATCTCCGGCAGTGGTGGACCAATGAGACCATTTCGGAATACACGGAGAAAGCCCAATGCTTTATAGACCATTATAATACTTATTACGAGGACGAGGCAAGTTTAGTAACGTTAGATATTTAAAAAAATTTTATTTGTAATTTTAATTGTAATTTTAATTTTATGTAGAGCGATACTTTTTTATTATTTAGTGATTTAGATTATATATAATTATATATCTATTGCATAAATTATATGTCTTAATTCTAAGAATTAATTAGTAAAAATTAATTTTTATGCATGAATCGATCTCAGTTTCAAAAAGTTGAACGACCATACGATGAATTAATGTCGATACGTTTCGTATAGGTTGACGATTACATTGACGGTGAATTAACTTTGGGCGAGAATATTGCCGATAATGGTGGCCTTCACGAGGCCGTCATCGCTTACAAGAGATGGAAGACTCGACACGGTCGCGAACCTCTACTTCCGGGATTCACGCAATTTACGCACGAACAGTTATTCTTTCTTTCTTTCGCGCACGTAAGCCAACATTTCAAAGTTACGCGGCAAGATAATAGTCAAGTTCCAATTACCATGTTTAGACATGTTCAAATCTGCAACTTCATAAAATTTCCAAACGTTCAAACGTAAAACAAAAATGGCTAAAATATTTAACAAGATGAGAAATTAACAAATTAATAAAACAGATTTTGATTAATTGTTTTAATATTTATTGTTTATATATTTTTACATTTTTCTGAGTTTCATATTTCTCAGTTTAAGAGAAAAAAAATAGGTTCTAAATCTGGCGAAGAATTTAATGATAAAATAGTTGTGTTTTTTTTAAGAGTAGAGAAATTCATTGGGAATTCCGAAACCTATCTCATAAATTATTAAATAATCGTATATTTTTAAATCGTAAAATTCTTCAATGATTCCATAATCATCGATTTATAAAACTGGATTTATGCTTGTTATTTTATTCACTGCTATAAAGGAATCTAATAAAAATTCGCTTCACAACGGGCGACCTTCGGTGAAAAAAATAGCTCTCATTTAAATGCCAAATTGATCATTTAAAATAAATTAAAATTGAAGCGAGGTCTATAATAATAAATTATAATTAGCATCTACTTTAATAGCAATAAGTTCTAATTGATATTCAGTATCTTTGACTCTAGATTACATTTATCAATATATTGATATTAAAACGCTTTACCTATATAACTAAATAGCATGTAACATGAAAATGTTTTCATGTTTTCGTTTATTATCTTCTCTTTATTAACGTTTCTTATTTAAGTTCTTCGTAAAAATTGTTTTTAATGTTATCAAGTTATGGATAAACATTGTTTATTAAATTATTTCATTATTTCAGTTGTGGTGCGAGTCTTATACTGCTAAGTCACTGAAGTGGATGCTGGAAGATTCTCATTGCCCCGGTCACGTGAGACTTCAAGCTGTATTAAGAAATTCCAAAGAATTTAGCACCGCGTGGAAATGTCCCGCAGGGTCAAATATGAACCCGTCGGAAAAATGTCATATGTGGTAGCAACTACATTTTCGACGGATAAAAAACGTTTGTTACTTAATATCATTGATGAGTCAAATGTTTAATATTTCGTGACATAAAGCCAGTAAAACTCATGTGAAAATGAAAACAGTTCAGCATAAAATTAAAATAATTAATTTTGTATCGTGAGTCTTAGCAAATTATAATAAGAGCATTATCTAATTGATAAGAATTTGTGCTCTCTTTTTCTATTTTAAATTTAAGGTTGTATGACCCGTAAGGTCTCTGTCAAAAGTTTAAGAAACGTAATATAAAGCTATTTAAGAAGATATTCTTTATTGGAAAGTAATATTTATATTGTTTCTTTATTGGAAAGTAATATTTATATTGATATTTTATTAAAATAACGGTTGCCTGTGTTTTTAAGAGCTATAGAAACATTTTTATGTTTATTATTATATTTTTTTAAGTTTTTCGAAAGATTAATTCAAATATAAATTCAAATTGTAATAACTTTTGAACAGGTCTCGCAAACTTTTTCAAACTTTGCACAATGCTTCATTAATATAATACTTATCACCTGACAAAGTTTGAGGAATTTGGCATTTTTTCTTCTTCTAAGAGGTCATACAACCTTAAATCAGTGAAAATTGATATAGACTTACGGATTTTGTGCAATCTTTGCAATGCAATGCTTTAATTACTCGTTATTCGTTTGTTATATAGTATGTGATGAATTATTTCTATATAATTTCCGTAAGAACTTTAGCACTGATACGCTGGGAATATCCTATTATTATCGAAAAATTAAAGAGTGATCCAACAATGTTTGTAATAAAAGAACTTTATTTACGTATAAAATATATTTTTTATTCCTATAATCCTTTTGATTTTCATGACATCCTTCCGATTTTTACATTTAAAAATAGAAGTTACACATTTGTAACTGGCGTCTTTGATTTTATCATTTCGATTGCATAGGATCTGAAATTAAACTAATTTGCTATACATATTCTAAGGTATTAAGGTAATAATGTAATTTCATTTTTAATATCGCAATGTTTATTTATATTTTTTCTATAAAGATATTTATAAAGAAATTTCTTCATTTTTTTTGGGTGTAGTTTATTAGTGTAGTTTAAATTATATTAGTGTAGTTTAAATATTAAGTAAAATTATAAACTATATAATTTTTAGATGCGTGGTTCCCCAATAAAAGTTTGTAAAGATCAAACAACGAAAATGTGATTTTAATAAATGTAAGTAAATGAAGTAGTTTAAGATTCTTCTAAAATATTATCCAGAACACCGATAGGATTCGATAGGATTCCGATAAACCGTAAAGATTGCGTCTCACTGAAGCTTACATATTCAACTCCATTAACATCATCATCACTGCTCGATTATTCATGCACATGATAAGTATGGAAAAAATCCAATTTCACAGAAATATATATAATATTATTGCGCCTTAAAAATATACATGCTTATTTATAAAGTATCTGTATAATAATAAATCGTAAATTTAATACTTTATCATAGGCTTGTACAAATATTTATATTGACAATCAAAAATTTCTTTAATTAATTAATCAATAATATTCTTCAATTACAAACCTACCAAAACCACTTGATAAATATGAAAATTTATCCAGGGATGGTCGTTTTTAATAGTACCTCATTAGAGCCTAGAGCCTAGAAGAAGGAAATATGCCAAATTACTTCGATTTAATCAAAGGTATGAGTATCATTAGAAAAGTAACTAATGTAAATTTTCAAACATTCTTCTTTTATATATTCAAAAGTTAAATATTAATGAAAATAAACTGTTACAAAGGAAAAAAAAGCACGAGCGAACTTTCCGAATGATTTTAATTCGACACTTCAGGAATAAGTAATCCTTCGACATATGTAATATTTATTAAAAAATTCCAGTAGCCTATTCAATTACAAAAGATATTATGTCCATTACAAAAGATATATATCCTAATATATGTAACCACCATTGGCATCGGTGGGTTGCACATATTCTTGCTTACTGCTGGCGGAGGTGACGGTACATCCGGCGCACGCAGTGGAGGGTTTGTACACTGTGTTCGTAGTGTGCGGCTTAGCGACTGGTTGCACGACTTGTGGCACTGGATGATGCACGAAGGCTGGCTTGGTAACTGTGGTATCGGTCTTCAGCGCCGCATTGTCGACTGTAATCGAGTCACCGTTGGTACCCGACGAGAGCAAGTTAACGTTAGCTGGTGCTGACGGTGGAGCTGGCTGCGGGAAAAACGGTATGTTGGACGAAATAGAGGACGGGATGAAGGATATACCGGGGAAAGACGACAGGTCGAAGCTCTCGAACGGATTCGAGAATCCTTCCAGAGGACCTGAGAAAGTCGGTACGCCCGCCAGGACGTTTTGGAACGTCGAGTGGGTGTTGTCGAAGAAGGTTTGGAATGGATTGTCCTTGGTGTCCAACGTCACGTGGTGCTGATGAGCAACCGGAACGTTGGTCTTTACGTATTGGGGCACGGGGTACGGCACCGGACGGGGCACTTCCACGGGATAAGGACGATCCACGGTGACCTGAACGGGCTGGGGCACGCGAACGTAGTAGGGTTTCGGAACTTCGACGGTGTGCGGAACGGGCACGGGAACGGCGATGTGCTTGGTCACCGGTACTTGGTATGGTTGAGGTACTTGCACTTGTACAGTATGGTCCAAGGTTTTCACGGGTATATTGGAGTACGAGGAGTAGCTGCTGAGAGAATTGAAGGAGGGAAAACTATGCTGAATCACACCTGAAACAGAACAAATATCTCTTACTAATATTTTCAAAGCATTTATTTCATTCATTTTTTTTAAATGCAGAATTTTATAAAGTTATAAAATTTTCGAGTTAAATTCATCAAATTAATTACAAATAAATAGTAATAAATCAAATAAACTGCCAAATAAACTGATTAAATATATTTACTATTTATCTATTTTTAAACATTTTTTAAATTTACTTTAATTTTCTAATATTTTATATATATTTTACGCTAGATATGAATTTTAAAAATTGAATTTAAAAAAATATACAAATTTCTTTTTAACTGAGCGTAAAATAAAAACTATGTAATTGGAGAAACTGTCTCCGATTATATAACAATGAATATTCATATGTCAAGCACACATTTGCATTCATTTTCGATGAAAGGCGAGCATATCACTCAAACGGTGTAACAAATGACAAGTGCTTTCACATGTCATCCCAGCATTAGTCAAATGTTAGAATATTTTTATGTGACTCTTGCTTTCTTGGTCTCGAACGTCAGAAATTTCGACCGCTATTCGAATATCTTACGTAACTTGATTCACAACGGTATTCACGCCTATTTTTACAAGTATAATGTAGATTTAGGCGAAGAGCCGTAAATCCTCGACGGGCGCCGCGTGCGACCGAAGGAGACCATAAATTCATAGATCGACACTCACCTTGGGTTGGCACATGAGACGCCGTCACCTTTACTTGCGGAAGAGAGACGGTTTGTGGAATATTTTCTACGTGATGCTTCTGAACAACCGCTGGTTGCTCCACATGGTGGACATCTTGATGGACATCGGGGACCGTCTTTTGCAAATTTATAGTATCGAACTTCAGCTCATCCTGAAATGATCGTTTACAGAAGATTCAATATTTTAGCGCGCGTTAAAAAATTATAGTATAGATATTAATAAAATAAATATATGTATTAATGATAAGCTCAATAAAAGCATAAATAAAATGAAAATTTTACAAAAAATCACAGTTCAGTATAGGGTTAAAAAGATATTTGAGATTAAAATAATAAGAATAAATAAGTAAAATAGAAGTAAATGTAAAATAGATGCATAGCTAATAAAAGAAATTAACTTTTTTTTTAATATATCAGTTGTCGTACTTTCATTTTCTTCCATACAATGATTCTTCCTTTCTCATGCCGAAAATAGAGAGTAACAGTTTTTAACGCTAACAAGTGCTTTGAATTCAGTAGTACTAAATAAAAAAAGTAGTACTGTAAATGACATTAATTATTTTATTTTTATTGATAATATTTTATGTTCTTCTAAGAAGAAAGATTTTAATAGTTTGTTTCTTAGTCCATCATTTATGTTATTTCCAAGCTGTCAAAACATATTATACTCTTTCAGAAATAATCGATTACATTTTAACAAGCAACAAGCAATAAGCAAGATAGATCACCGAGACATATTGGTTATTTTGAGAGACATTAATTGAAAGTGAAAAAGCATAGGATTTTGCAAATTAATTCACGAAGTGTGAAGTTACATGATTGCGAAGAGACGATATGATTGATGTGTGTATGTACCTTGGCAACGGCAGGTTTTTTGTCATCGATGGTTGCAAAATTGGTATTAAAAAGCTATGACAGAAAAGAGAATCCTAATTAGTACAACGATTTTGATTAAATAATGAATTTTCACACATATTATACCTGTATTTTTTTTTAATTGTAATAGCTTTAGGAATGTATATGTAAGGAATAAATATATATAATTCTGCAATTTCTGATTTTCTATCAAAATTACATTTAAAGTAAATTAAATATGATTGAATGATTTTGGCGAGTTTTTTTGATCACCTGACTGATATCGGGTATTCCGTAAGAGGTAGATGGTACGATGAAATTAACGGAAGCAGGAGTTTTGTCAGTATCTCCAGATGCAATGAAATCAGTTCCTAAAGGCTTGCCGGGTACATGGTTGGGCAGTCCGTAGGTTTGTTGGGGTTGTACCTGGAATGAATGGTCCTGTGTGTCGTCTGGAACCGTATAAGAACCTACGTAGCCGCCGGCGGCTTTCGAGATCTGTACCTCATTCTCGTTTTCGTGATGCTCATGCTCGTGATGGTGCTCGGTTCCGTAGCGTGGATCGCCCGGCAGGATGTCCCTCTTCTGTTTATCAGCCGGCGCTGCTAAAACCGCCGCGCAGCAGACCTGAAAAAATATTTTCGCATATATGAATAAAACAGAATAAAAAAAAATTATTATTTTGAAGATAGTATTTTATTGCCTTTATGTTGCGTATATCTAATATATTAATAAAATAGAACACATTTAGACATTTAGTTTTATTATTTAGTTGTACACACATTATTATGTATTACGTGATTTTATTATAGGTATTTATATTAGCTCCGTGTAGACAAGTTGCATTGAGTTCGTTTTATTTATCGTTTTGTGTTTTGTAATTTGTTACGCAATTCTAAACCGGCCCCTAGCAATTAAATTTAAATATTGTGAAATTGTGATATAGGATCCATGCATTTTAATGAACGACTAAATGCAAAAATATGCTGAATTCAAATTTCCACGTGTTGCCCACGACATTTATCCACATGACTTTTTCTGCTTCTTAAAAATTCACAAAATGCAAACATGATATTCATGATTAATAATTCACATAAAAGATAATAATTCATTTCGTATGAATAATTAATAATTTTTTAATTGTCAAAAAAATTGTTTCTTAAGATGTTTATTTCTTATACGAATTTTTATTTTTAATATAAATTAAAATGATTATATTACTAAAAAAATTTATTTCTATTTCTGAAGTTAATATAATTATATTAGATTATAATTTGCAACCAATTTACTTAATTATAATGTTATATAATTATTATCGTTAGAAAATTTAAAACATTTAAAGTACTTTCTTTTTTGTTCATAAATTTTACACTTTGAATAAAAATGAAATTCATCTGATATTAAAAAACTATAGTTAAAGTAATTAATTTAAAAAATATTGTACAATTGTGAATTCTGTATAAAGCAATACATTTTTATTTTTATGATGTATACAATAAATTAATTCATCATTTTATAAAAATTTAAAAAAAAAACAAATTATTCTTAAACAGTACTTTTTAAATGAAATGTTGCAAAGGGAAGAAGGCAGAATTACAACTTAGAAAATATTTAAGAAACTGCAAAATCGCTTCGTGAAATTTAAAACCTACGCTTGCAATTTCGGGAATAAGGAGAGAAACGGATGTGTGTGAGGTGGTCTCTTACCACAAGTTTGAACAGGAGAAGCTTCATGTTAGCCGTGTGATGAGGCGATGAGTTGAGCATCTGCCCGGAGACATTTCGACCTTTTATATCCCAGAGTCTTCCTCCTCCCAAGACGATCTTCCTTCGCGTGTCGCAATCCGGTGGCATTGGCAGAACTAGATTTTTAATTTACTCCATCAACTTCTCTCGCTCACTTGCTCGCTCAATTCTTTAATTTTGCTCTCCGAAATCTCCGAATAAAAGACTAACGCAGATATTTTAGCGGCGTTGTGTTGCCGCCCAATTTCGTCGTTGTCAATTGATGTCCTCAAGAAAAACCCTTATTCTTTAATGTGCATTCAGTTAAAACCAATAATATGAAAATGATCACGATGATTTATGCAAATGAATATACGCCAATTTCATGCTGGATGTTTACAGGTCCATTGGCCTTTCGCTTTTTTCCTGTTTTTTTTCTCCTTCTTCATTCTTTTCTCTTTCCCTCGAAATATGGTTCAAATCGCATTCGTATATCTCCAAACTCTCGACATTATCGCCGAGAGAAACGTGTAAGGCTTTTAAAGGATGAAGAGCGAATAAGCGACGAATTTTCGTAAGATTTAATGGACCGTATTCCATTTCGAACTGATTTCTGTCTCAATCCTTTGATTGCTGATGTGTTTTCCTTGTCGGATGTTGTACTCTTATATTTTGATATATCGGTAGCTTACGACTGTATATATATATATGGATAAGTGATGATTAGCCTACTTTGTTAAAGAGCATTAACGAATCCATGTAATGAATCATTTGCTGAAAACCGAGCGACTTTTTATTACAATTTTATAAAAATAAAAGAAAGATAAAATTTTTGAAAAGAAGAATTGAACAAAATAAAATATATTTGTAATTATTTATAATTATACAGAACTGATGTTAAATGCGAAGAAAAAGTAAATTATTTTATTAAAATAAATTAATATTAAATTAAGAAAAAAATATCCGGAACCACAGTATGTTTATTAACTATAAAAGTATTAACTATAAAAGATAGTTCCTTGACACTTTGCTATCGATGCCTTGACATTTTCGTTGAGGAAGCATCGATTGCCAATCGTTCAAAAAATCAACTATGAAAAATTCTTTATATTTAAGATATTTTATCCGAATTACGATAATATAAAGTTTGTTATATAATAAAAAGTAGATCCTAAATATGTATTAAATTATTAAAATACGTACATATAATAATAAGCATAAATTTTATGTTTTCTTTTTTCATTAATCATTATTAATATATCCTAAAAATAGCAAATTATAAAAAAGCATTTACTAAATATATAATAATAGTTATTAATAATTTAAAAAAATTTTGCAGTGTGTAAAAAGAAGGAAAGGCTATAAAATATTATAAAATGAGCAATCAATTCTTTTAATGATGTTTTATTTATAAAGCAACCTGAAACTTTGAATTTACAAAATTGTCAAAATATTGTCGGAGGAGTAACAGATTTGTAAAGGAGTAACAAATTTTAAAAGTAACAGATTTGTAAATACAACAACCTATACAAGGTTGTTGTATTTACAAATCTGTTACTTTTAAAATTTGTTTTGTAATATGAATGATATGTAAAATAAAAGATTACAAGTTTATTATAATATTAATTAATAAGTAATTAAAATGTATTATTTTTATAAACAATATATTTAAAAGATTTATTTATATTTATAACATTTATAACTTTGTATTTTTTTTTCATTTCTCTTTCATACTTAACTTATTTGAATAAGAGCAAACGTGGGAGAAGAACTTGATGTAAGAGGATTAGCTAGCATATGATTGGCATATGTGTGTTCAAAAGATATCAAGCAAAAATCGATGCACTCAGCTTCCGGATGCACTTTGCATAAACTGAGCCGAGAGCTAATTGACACGCTCGGGTGGTCCCTTTCTCGAGTGAAAACGAGATGATAAGATGATAAAGACATTAAAATTTGCAGCTGTCTGCATGACGCCTCGATCTTCTCCCTTGATCTTCTTCGATCATATTCAATCTCTCTCGACTTATGAATATGAAAGCAAGTGGCACATATATAAGTAAAGTCTATTCTACACAATCTAAAAATCAAAATTAAAAAATTAATTTTCAAAATAACTTATTTTAAAAGCATTACTTATTTGAAAAGCAAAATCTTCTATAATTTTCAACGCTTTTTCGCATTTTTATAATCTGAAATAATATAATATTATACTTTTTGTATAAACATAATATTATGGTATATTAAAGATTTTCTAATAATTATTATAAATTTTAATTTTCTTAATTTTATACAAATCATATAAGAAATTATATATTATAATTAATGATTTTTTAATTGACTACATATAAGTATTTTATTCCTAAATTTTGTAAGAAATATTATAGTTCGTGTGGATCGTCTTTAATTGAAAGCTGCAAAAATAAAAAAAATCCTTATCAAAAAGATCGTTGCAATAAAAATGCACCCCTGAGGCAAAAATTCGACACGCGTAAATCAATTGAGAATCGCCGGGAGATTGGGCGTTTCTATAAAGAATAACGCATTAATTCAAGGCTTTGGCACATTTTCTGAATTTTTTCTCATACTAAGGACAGTTTCGACGAATAGTATAATCAGTATTATTTTAAGTTTCTTAACGAGTTTGCCTTTTTTATATGCACATCCTTCCGCTATTTCATTATACTACACATTCCCCATTAAACGAATGATTAGATAAAACTGCGTACCATCGTACATTTTAAAATATTTTTTATATATTTTGAGGATCTCTAACTGCGAGATCGAAATACTTATAAATAAATTAACAAAGAGCTATAATATAATTTATGAAAAAATAAAAATAATAGAGAAACAATCACAGATTCGGTAGTAAATTAAAAACTGACATGTTTTCGTAACATAAATTACACATATATACATAAATTAATTCTACACGGCGGCTTCTTCGCATATGAGCGAGGACAAATATTTCTGTAGAATCGATCGGCCGAATTACATCTTTTACGACCGAAGTGACAAAGTTAACTATGCAACCTTGGCGACAACTTATCTCGGTCGAAACTCGTGATATTTTGATCGTATCCAGTCAGACTCGTTTACTTAATACTTAAAAAGGAAAAGAGGATAGAAAAAATAGTAGATATTTTCGTATTCCTAACTAATTAATTACAACTCTTCGAGAAGAGTTACACAATTGAAGAATTTACTTTTTGATGAACATCTTAAATTGATGTAATAAAATAGGTATATACCACTTATAGATTTAAAAAATAAAGTCAGATAATTTCGTAAGAATAGAAATAAAATTTATGAAGTGTTAATATGTAGAATATAATAATATAATAGTTTTATAATATAATAAATGAGATTGTTTAGAAAGTTTCAAAGTCAATTAAATAGAAAATTTCTTTCCATCATTTGTTCATAACATTTATTTTTGCATCAAAATACGAAAATTTAAATTATTATGCCATTAAATCAATACATGTTTCAATGTAAATTGTTACACAATTCTTTACATCGGATCGAGATGTCGCGTAAACGTGTGAAAGTATTAAGAAGGATATGTAAATCGAGAATCGCAATCAGCCCGTGGTCAAACCAGCATAATGTATAATGAGGTTGAAAAAAAAATAAAATTGGATTGTGCAAGGCGGGCACTTAACAGACATACAACGGGATTTATCATAAAGACGAAGCCGCGACGTAAAGGCGATTATTTTTCAAAAGACGACGTAAAACACGATGTAAGAGCTCGTCACAGAAATTGTCGCTGGCTCATTATGAATAAAAAAGAAATCCAAACTTTCACTCTATTTTTCACGATGCTTTTGTCTATACACGTTAATATTTCAGTAGACAAGTTGATTTATAAATAATACAATTAATATGTATACTCACGAAATATTACCGACAAAGGTTCATGAAAGTCTTTTGTCGCATGTTTATTAATATTTATAGTTTGGCAAGAACTCGATTAAACGTATTAGACAAATAAAGAACAGTTGAAAAATAAAAAATTATTCTACTTGCTTCTGCACACACAATTAATCTAGACATTTTTATTTGCTTGTTTGTGTAAGTATTAAAATATAATTATAATGATTATTATACATATATAAAAATTAGTTATTATTATAGAACTTTGAAAATTAATTTGCTTGAATTATTTCTACAAATTCTATAAAATATTAACAAATTATAATATTATTAAATTAACAATATTATAATAAATTTATTGGTTAATCTTCGTTTGTACATTATACTAATTAATTAAAACTAATTTATTAAGATTATAGTATAATATTAAATTCAGTGTAGATAATATCAAGTCAATTAATTTCGCCTGTGAATACATATCTTGCAATACTCTGCTGCGTTAGTATTGCCTATTATCAGGAGAATGAATGTAAACTGTATTCAGACTATAAAGTAATAAATAAATAGTAATAAATATAATAAATTTTTAAATTAAAAAATTTTGAAATTTTAAAAATTAAAAGTCCGTCAAAATTAACAATTACAGTTATTTCTTTTGTAGATAAATAATTTGATTAAGTTTAATAACACGTTTAATTTTTATAAATTGATAAAGAAAAATTCTTTAATAACATTTTGTTTTATTATTTTTAGCTGTATCATTTTTAAGTAAACTAATGGTGGTGGGACTTATGTTTTGGGCGCGCTATTTTTTATTATCACAATTATTCTTATTATTATCAAAATTATTCTTAAAAAATTAGTTGCTCGTATAACTATGGCACCAAAATGTTTCCTGAATTATTTGCTCTTAAAATATCTAAGCCTTGAATTTTTTGCACGCCAAATAAGTTTGAAAAAGGTTGAATAAGTTAATATTAAGCTATCGGATCAACTTTTTAATGTTTATCTCATAATAATTCAGCTTTAGAAATTCCTGAATAATTGTTCTACACCGTGAAAGAATTTATAATTTTGCTATTTTTAAAAGATTATTGAGATTAGATTAGTTTGACTTGATAATTTATTTATTAAGGCTATGCTGATTTCAATATATATGTGATTTACGACGTATGTTATTTACGAATCAGTGAACAAGAAACTATCTCAATAAGCAGCATCATTAACTTTCTGCAAGTTGCATCGTTTTGATATATGTAAGATGTAATATGTGGAGTTTATGATTATACAATAAAATTATCAACAAGAGAATGTCAAAACGCATGATTTTTAAATTATACGCTTTGACACGAGTATGTTGTGCATATTTTATGTACTAATTTAACGTAGCGTAAAAAGTTGCATTAGTTTTCGAGATATAATTTCAAAGTTTCCTCTAAATATTTGTACATTGTTTAAAAATTTCTATTGATGTGAAAATAATGGGTAATGCCAAGATAATTTGCAAATAGATATTCATTACTCTTTTATTATATATTTTATCTTTCTCTCTCTCTATCTATGCCAGCATAATTTTTCGAGCTAATATTAATTCTTTGTTATTGTTGAACAATGAATCACTTCCTAGAGACCTTTATAAGTTTAAGCATATCCTCTCTAATTGTATGTAAATATAGATAACAACATTTATGTACATTTTATACCTTTCTCCAGCTTTACTAAAAAAACAGCTTATGCAAAAATGTTGTTCTTTTCTTAAATCTTTGTTCTGCAACATGTTTGAATTATAAGTCAAGTGAAGGTAGGAAGTAGTGTAATTTTCCCATACATACGTTCACTTCCGTCTCCGCCTTGAACTTAAATTTCAATCTTATTATATTAATCATGTTTTACTCTAATTTTCTATGCGATCGATTATTGTGATCGACATTTACGTAATTAACTTATATTAAATTAAATGAGATAAAATAATAGACATCTTATAATAATTTTTAATAATTCAATTAATAAAAAAATAATTTAAATAATTCTGTAAATATTAAATAATTTAATTAGATTTAAATTACTTAATTAATGGATAACAATTTATTGTCCTAATTTGATGCTTCTATGTAGTTCTTCATAAAAAAAGAGTTCAGAAATGGAAAAAGGATTTAAGGAAAAATCAATTTCTGAATTTTTGTTGTCATACATATTTAGCATGTGTAATTATAGAATTAACGAAATTTTAACGGTATCTGAAATGATACCAGATTGAAACGATGAAGCAAGGCTTTAGAATAAGAAAGACAATAACCGGTTCGACACAAAAGCAAAAGTAACGTTACTTGCACGATCCTCTCTTTCTCCTCTCACTTTCAATGAAAGTCGTTAAACTCATTCACTGAGACTATTCGTAACATCAGTAGACTGGTATATAAATTATAATTAATATATTTTTTTAATAATTGCAGTTTACTTTGCATTAATAGATGCCGCGGTTGATGCGTTCATCAGATTGCTCACGTAATCTGAAAATAATCAATTAATTGCTAATAAGTTCAATTCCTTAATTGTAAAAGAGACATTATTCTCTCTCATTTTTCACAATAGTTAATTAATTTAAAAAATTAGTAAATTAATTTGATTTAGTCTAAATTCGTTCTTATTACTTGATTTTATTTCGCACTTTTGTAATTTTAACGATTTTATGATTATTTAAACAGTGGTTTCGGTTTCGTGATTCTTCTATCTATTTAATGTTTTTATTCTCAATGTAGACATTGGTAATATAATCTTCTCTGGCATAAATAAGTTTACACGCATAAACGACTTGCAATCGTTGGAGAAAGCGTGCTCGCTTTTCTATACATACGAATAAAAATAAAATAAATACGATGAAATGATTCTGAAATCAGAATAGACTAACGTTCTTAATTATTATTAATAAGAATATAATAAATGGTCATAAATTATAATCAATAGATAACTAATCAATATACAATCAGTATACAAGTCTTCAAAGAGATAAATTTAAAAATGATTATATTAATAACTAATAATCAGAAACTAATATTTCTTATTTTTTATCTTTACGAGATAGTTAGACTAATATATTTTTATTATATGTATATAGATCTCAAAAAATAATATTAACTTAAAAATATTAAAACTATATTAAATATCAATTTTTAAGAATGGAATTTATAATTAATAAAATATACTTGTAAGGTACATACATTGAAGTAAGATAAGTAAAAATTGAAATATGTATGTATTTAAAATATATACTAAGGAAATATTCTTCTTATAAATTACAGAAATTTATTTTAAAAATACGTTTTTTTTCATAAACCTTGTCATAAACAAAATAAATATCACTGTTGCAACACTGGTTGACAATGAACTTGCGTGTTTTCTCACGGGACAAATGTACTCTTATGATATTCACTTACGGTGAATGCCCAAGTGGAAACCGATGAATCAGGTCGCAGACTCTCTTACTTTATGAGTTCCGTCGCCGCCTTTCAGTGATAGTCCTTTCACTCTCGTTTGCATTACGCTCGCTTCACTTTTGAAAAGACTATTGATTGTACATTCTCCACCTTAATATAACCGGAAATTGAAACGCGAGTTGTGTGTTGGAATCACTTACTTCCTATGCTTTTGCCTTTCGCATTGAAATTGTCTAACGAACTACAGACAGTCAGTCGCAATATATCCATGAACTCTTCTCTTCTATGTGTTATAATATACATATATATATATATATATATATATATATATATATTATACGAGTATAATAAAGTTATATTAAAATTAAATTTTTTATAATGTATTATTTATAAATTTTATATATTTTATATGAAAAAATTTATGTATTTTATTTATATAATTTGTACATTACTTAGTATATATATTGTAACTATTATATCATTATTTAAATTAACTTAAATAAAAGTATATCTTTAATTTATGTATTTTTTATGTATCGAGTTTTCTATTTGCGAAGGTACGTTTTCAGATGACTCGATGACTCTTGCTTTTCAATTTATGTTAAGATCATTTATCCTATTGTCTTTTCTTTCAATCGCACCAATCAGATTCGTGATTGGGTCGTTAAACTTTAATCATATTAGTGGCCTAATCATAAAAAGGAACAATTACAAAAAGCGGAGAAGAGGAGACGAAATCGACGTTCCCCAGTCGGAAAGAGATCGGCCAGTCGAAAAGAGAGTGAGTGAGTGTTTTCCTCGTGAACCGATTCATAGTGAAGGTCCTTGTATATAAGCCACCGTGTAGACGATAATAGTCAGTATGGAAACACCATTGGATCTCGATCCAGAACCACAAGACGAGAATCATGTTGCAACTCGTAAGTTTCGATCGCGATCGGAAATTTCATAGATTTCAGAATCGTCGCATTTCTTCATTTCTTCTGGATCGCGAGATTTTCGGATCATCGGAGATACCAGCTCTGTGATACGTGTGCTTAATAGTGATTTCAATATTCTCTTGAAAATTAAGAATGCACGAAAATTATTTACGACTTTGAGATTTTTCTTTTAAATTAAGATCGCTTGAATATATAGCTGTATTCAAATTTGGATTATAAAGATGATTATGTGAAATTTAAACTATAATACATGATTGAAATTTGAGCATTGAACCATTTATTTTATTATTGCTATATATTGTTATACTAGGATTATATTCTAAAAATAATTAAAATTTAAAATCAAACACACACATATATATCATTTTAGTCATTATTTTTTTTCAGTTTACTCAAATTAGACAAAATTTTTTATTATTGATTAAATCCAAATTTTGATTTAAGATTTATTTAAATTTTTATCGCTTTAAGAAATCTTTTGTGACACCTGGTTTTGTGGATATACTCAATCACTGATTATCTGTTAGACGGATCCGTTACGCTTTCATAGCGATGTTATACCTTTACAGTTTTTATTCACGCTGGTAATGATGGCGGTCATGGCGAGACCCTCATTCTTGATACACGAAGGCCATGGTCTTGGGTCAGATGAGCCCAAACTCATCTCGCAATCGGTACATTTACACGAGGTACCAACTAAGGTGATTAAAGTTACGAAGACAGTAGCCATCAAGGTCCCTGTACCGTATCCCGTCAAGGTGAGCAGTTTTGAAAGAAAACGAAAGCTGGAAGTTAATTAAAAATTGATTAATTTGACATCTAAACAAGATTTGATAAATCTTAATAAGATTTAATTTTCTTATTTAAAAGAATTGAATATCGTGATGCAATGCAATTATTGCAAAAATCGTGATACTAGATTTGTAAACTAGTGTCCAAAAGTAATATAAAAAATTAATGAAAAATAAAATATGATTAAAAATTTTCTTTCTAATAA
>JAJVSH010000047.1:200718-272906 GCA_021460005.1 Tetramorium alpestre | reverse complement strand
TAATATATTGACAAAAAAAATTCTTTTTTTACTTTAATATTTAAAATTTTTCTCTCTTTCATTAAATTAAAAATTGACCTACTAGAAAGTTCAGAAATATTCAAAAGAACTAAATATTGCAAGATTTTAATACGCAGTGTAATTTAAAATAATATTTGTATCTTTGACATGAAAAATGAAAGTTATGGGCACACGCAGAAGGAAAAGAAGAAATCAGTTGTTTCTTTACGAAAACATTTACAAAATTGATTTATTTTGTGAATTCAAGACACTACACGACGTGAGAAGCGTCTCTTGAACGGACGCTCGTCGTGATGGATTTTGCGCTGCTGGGAAAAGGGTTTAGATGGAGCAGGGTGGTATGTATGTGATTTTTTGAGGAGAAATTTATCTAATAGCCGTAGCCACCGTAGCCACCACCGTAGCCACCGTAGCCACCACCGTAGCCACCGTAGCCACCACCGTAACCCTTAACGACAACGGGGACCGTTTGTTTGACGACAACCGGATGCGGGACTGCGACTGGAACTGGGTGAGGAACCGCAACTGGAACCGGGTGGGAGACAGCAATCTAAAAGACAAAATGTTGATATTAATTACAAATATGACGTAATTTCGGTTTTCATTGTGTAATATGGCTACTTTACAGAAATTTATCATATGTATTGGCTATTCTTTATATTAAAATGTACTTTAGAATACAATATTTAAAATCACGATGTTAAAATTCTTCATGTAATTAATATAATCAGTATAAATAATGAAAATAGTACAAATAATATGGATAATTAGCTGATTTCCATCATTACAAATATATTATTATCATACAGGTTAAAAACAGAACACGTAATAACAGACTTAAATCGTCGCCGATATGTTCCCGTTAATTATATCAATCGAGCATATTTCAATCGTCGATTGCAATCATCGATCTATGGCTTTAAGCATAATTTTAGTTTACGACAACAACTATAAAATTGTGATCAACCAATGGCCGATTGTATCTCTTTTGCGTGCGTTCACCTAATCGCGTAACGCACAAATAAACCATAATTCTTATCGCAACATATTAAATCAGGATACCAATTAATCAATGCAGACAGCAAATTAGCTACACTGGAAACTGAGGATACACAACGAAACTCTTAATAATCACATCTCGAAATCGATTTCTACTTGCTGTGCTAGACAGGTGCAGAATTATAATGAGACGACACATTATAATAAACTGAATACGTTATTATGCTAAAATAATTTAAATTTATCAGAAATTATATACATTAAAATGTTAAGAGGCAACGCGTTTCTTCATCTATAAATTACGATGTAAATCTGAATACAAAATTTGTGATTTCTAATTTTTTGTTTGTCAAGTGGTAATTTATTTTCTAACTTTTCGTCAAAATTCAAAAATTTTGGAAATTTCACGCCTAATGGAAGGTTAAAATTTATTATAATTATAATTTACCTTGACGGGGACGGGGTATGGAGCAGGCACTGGCACCTTAACGGGGATATGGACTGGAACAGGCTTCTCTACGGGAACCGCGACCGTCTTAGTTTGGACTACGGGGTAGGGCTGTGGCACCGGAACGGCTACTGGAACTGGGTGCGGAACAGCAACTGGAACCTAAAGATAACAAGAAATTTAGATTTTATTATATATTGAAACAAATTATATTAATTATATTAATTCATTTGTTCTTCACTTTTCTTCATTCGAATATTTAATACAATTTTTTATTTTAACTTGATAGTTAATTAAAATTAGTAAGAAATATAAACAGTATATAAGTCAAAGTTAAAACTCTAATTAACTCAATATTTAGGATGTAACATTTAAAATTTATGCAATTGAAATATATAAAATCGAACCTTATAAATTTTCTATTCAAATTATATAATCTAAATCATCGAATTTGTATAAAAAAACTTATTATTATTATTTGTTACTGTTATTTGCGATACTATTGTTAAAAATTAAACCGATTAATTCATACCTTAACAGGGTAGGGACGGTCGACGGGAACTGGAACAGGGGCCGGGACGGGAACAGCGACGGTCTTCTCCTTGACGGCGATAGCAACGCCGTGGCCACCATAACCACCATCAAGACCACCATATCCACCAAGACCACTAAGACCACCATATCCACCATATCCACCATATCCACCATATCCACCATATCCACCGCCAAGTCCGTAGTCACCCAGGCCGATCAGGCCACGCTTCTTGACCGTCTTGTCTTCGGCGGCGAACGCCGCGGAGATCAGCATCAGGCAGATCTACAAATCCAAGAAAGAAACGTCAAAATCTATAAAAATCTATAAAAATCTGTGAATAAGTCGATTGTAAGAAGAGAAAGATATAAAAGTCAATATTAACACACACAAATATTAATAAATAATTATATCAGAATAATGGATTATTAAAAATTATCGCAATTTTTAATTTTCAAAATGAAGAGAATTAATAAGTGAATAAATAAATTCATCAAAAATAACTCTAATTGAGATATCAGTCTAATCTAAAATTATTGTAGCGATTGTATATATTGTATTGTATTAAAATTAGCAAATTTGAGAAAATTATTTAGGACATTGAATAAAGTACAAAATCATGAACTATTAGATGTAAGTATAATTAATAATATTTTCATTTAATTATTTTTGGAACAAATAATTGCAAATCAATCAATATTTGCGAAACAATATTAACAAATTTTATACAATTAACAATTATCACAATCGAGAATATCGATCCAAAAGTTAAAAGATCTTTGCACGGGATTTAAACTTCACATAAATGAAGGTTTTTCCAACTTTAATATTAAGTTTTCCAATTTTACAAAAGAAACACCATAATAAAGCACGGAAAGCGTAGAAGAATTAAATCAGCTCCTAAACTTCAATCTGGTTAAGCATTATGTCCGAATAAAATGTGTTCTCGCTAGAATTAAACGGATCTCAGCACTGCTTCCTTAAACTTTGCTCGAAGATGTGACAGCACGTACCAGGGCCCTCATGTTGAACGATACTTTAGCTTGGTATTCGCGCGTGAGTAAAATAGATCGGTTTCTGTCGTTGTCGGACTGGAAAACCACCCTTTATATAGGGAATTGACTTTCATTTCGCGCACCCTGCGCCCCGCCAGTGGCGAGAGAAGCCAACGGCCGGTCTATCGCCACACCTACCTAGAGTGTCTAACACTATTTACCTACGATATACTGCACACAGATATACATATGTTATAACACATAATGTGCAACGATTGTATAACACACTAAACGTGCGCGAGCCGCCGTTGGTAAATGGAGCGCGCGCACGGCTACCACTTTATGCAGATATGCGTGAGTACATGTAAGTGCATTTCGATGCCACAACCTTAACGAGATCATTTTTCCACCCGCCGAGAGATCTTTCTCAGTTGTGATGTCACATGCGTCATTGAAAATCGCAAGGTACTCATTAGCAATCAGCGTTACAACAGTTCTTTTTCTCGCAGTCATTGAAATTCTTTGTTACGAAATTTAATGGAATTCGATTAGACTGTTTACATTGTTGTTAATAAGATTATTTTAAAATATATGTTTAAATGTGCATATCTTGTGCAATTACTTATATATATATATTTATAAATAAGATATATTTTTTACTGTAAACTCTTTGAAAGATTGGATGCAGAATTTTTTCTCAGTGAAAATCAAAGTTGAGGCATCAGATAATTTTAATTATTTAATTAAAGTTTACTTGAGATTTATAGTAATGCAAATTAAAAATTGAAAATAAAGGACTAAACTTTAAAAGAAAAAATAAATCAATAATTAGTAAATAAAAATAAAAATAATGACATATTTCTGAACTAATTTGAAACGATCGATTTAGTAAAATTATAATTATAATCTTATAATAAATAATAAAATGTGTAATAGAATATACGAATAAAATATGTTTTAATAAAGCTGTGTGCGTGTGTGTGCGTATATACATAGATATATTGCACATATAGTTCTAATCTCTCTGTTATGAAATATCTTTATATTTATAATGCAACGCGATCATGTAAAGATACAAAGTAACGAATTTTCAACTAATGCAATGTAGTACTAACTTTGTAACTCGTGAATTTATTCTCGCCCGTGTCCGGCGGCTGTGTCGGTGTTTGCGCAAGATTGCTCAATGCTTCATTACGAGGTAAAGCAGCTAACTCGCCGCGTTAATATAAATCATGCGTTGCGAGGAATGCAGTGTCTTCTATTGCGGTGCACTATTATTACGTTACGCGCCACCGTGTGAGATGCAGGTTGTTCATAAGGTAGCAATTCCGCCAGGTATTATCATTGCCATCTGCGAGACTGATATGTTGGTTTTATAGCTGCAAAAATTACCATTAATGGCGTGAACAACCGGCTGATTGATCTAGCGATTTTATCCTTGATTGATTTATAGGCAATCCCATATTCTTGAGAATTTAATTGTTAATTTAGTCTCACATCCACCGTAAGTCTCATCGAACATCTCGCATCGGCGTTTCGAAACGAGAACTTTAATCATTATTTTCTTAAGGACACAACTCTCTGGGAATAAAAAAGAAAATTATATATTTAAATAACCACCACATATTTATAAAATTTTTAATAATTTGATAAATGAAAATTTTTCTCAATATATAATTAAATTTGTGATAAATGACACAATGAGAAAATATTTTGCATTAGTCATGAGAAATAGCAACAGCGGATTGTTTAAATCACGACATTGCAACAAATAACATGTAACATTCCTAAATTGACATAAAGCGATTAAATCACGTTGGCACGCAGAATAGGTCTCCTATCGTTTCACTACGCCCAAACAAACGTTTCCTGGTTTAATATTCATTTGTCTCTCTCAGAGCACACGCCAAACGCCATAAGAAGTCACTTACATATTTTACGAGCAGCAATTTAAGTCCTCGGGTTGTTAGCGGTGTTTTCATGTTACTTACTGCTATTTCATGCTTAAGTTTTGCGATAATTTATCATTGCTTATTTTTTTAAAGTATTATTTATTCGTTTTAATTTTTAAATTGTCTAATTTTGCACAGTGCTTTTATTAACTGTGCTGTGACTGTAATATTACGATAGAAAATTTGCATGCAGTTCGACATTAATAGTAGGTACTTTGAATTAATCTACATTTTTTAGAGCGCGTTCTTAAAAATATACTACACAACTTATTATCATCGATATAATTAAAGGCCAATAAATTTATTATTATAAGTTATTGCACTGACATCCGTCCCCCTGTCCAGAATAATTATATTCTGCTAGTTCTTGTTTATAGCAAGGTTAATCTACAGGTACTATTGCGTGACAACGGGATAATGATAGGGATACCGAACACGCTATTTGGAAAAGGTTCGGTTTTGCGGTCTCTTGCGATTACTTAGCACGAGTTGGTGCTCGCGAGATCTTTAAATAAGTGTAATTTGTAATGGAATGTAACAGTCACACGATCTCTTGCTTGTCCGGCTTAGGTGTCTTTGATCGAAGCATAGTTAATTCGCTAATCTAATGTCAATTTTGATTGATCTCATTATCCGGTGCTCGCCTTAGAATTGGTATTGATTAATGCTTATCGTAAGTAATTAGATTGTCTATCAAGATGTATATCTACGCTATTGTGATATTATTGTGCGATCTCGAATAAAATAAACTGAGATTTTATTATATATTTTATTATTATCTTCTAAATTTAATTGTTTATTAATAAGATTAAAATTTTGTTATTAAAATTAAGAGTTATTCTATTAATTGCTTGTTATTTTTTATTAAGAAAGTTAATAAAAATTATTATCATTAATTACTATTTCATTACAAGTTTTGTATTAATGATACGTAATAGTGTACAAAATATCGATATTAAACATCAGGATAACGACTTGTTTGATAAGCCTCGTTGCACTATTACGTATTAGATACCATGTTTTTATATCAAATAATGATAACAATAAGTGTACTTAACTAGTGATTTACATATATTTTTATCGCTAAGAAAATTATCGATTTCTTTGCTGAAAAGTAAATAGAAGTAAAACTGGTATATCCATATATATTTTGCAAAAAGTAAAAATCCGTTATTTTACGGTATTGACTTTCAAGGATATTTCAATACTTTGACGATACTTTCATAAACTTCGCATTATTCATGAGATGTTTTATATAAATCATTATATATCTATTGCGTTATTATTTCACTTTGCATCAAACACATATCTTTTGTAATTTTATCCAACAAAGAAATACAAAAATTATATTATTATCAAAATAATAAATTATATTATATTAAGAAATATATTCAATAAATTTAATAAGTTTACATCACATTTGCAATAATTTAGGCGATTTAGCAATTCAAAAGAAAGAGAAGGAGAGAAACCGATATAAACTCGATGTAAAAATACGTTGACGTCATTTCTTAAGGAAAGTGGGAAGGTGACTTAAGCCTGTTCTTCTATTCATAGATTTTAATATAAAATATTATTATTTTTTAGAGAGCGAGGCCGTTTTACTACAAATATAATGAGATAAATATTACAAATAAAAGAAATAACATAATTAAAAAAATCTAAGCAAGTTTAAGAAGAACTAATTCAAAAGTTTCATAAATAAAAAATTTAACAGGGTACAAGAAAAAGAGTAACTCGAGAGAACTTAAATGTTTACGTTAGGCTTCATTAGGTATTTCGAATTAGATAGTTGAATAGTCGTTTGAGGTCTCGTATTCTCGACTATATTGATCAAATAAATATAGTTTTTAGAGGTTATCGTATTGTAGGCACCCTTGTATCGACGACACGTCGGATGTAAATTGCATCAACCAGCTTTTCTCACGCGCGCGGAACCGCCCGTGCGTAAAATCTGAACCAGGCGGTTTTTCGACACGCTCGAGCTCGTATTCATGTCTAATGTGGATCCGGTATATCTATTAATCGATCGAAGAATATCATAGAGAAACGTCAAAGAGCGGTCGCGAACCCGAGTGACACACCTCCGAGCATTATTTCCGTCCGTTCCGGCCAGGGGCTAGTTCTCGATCTCGATATCGCATTACGCAATCGCGCACCGCCTCGGCAACGCCTCGCTCCTCGTAACGTCATAGCCGAGAAAATAAATGAGTTATCCTTACAGTGCGGAGAATGGAAATTGGCGACAACGGCGAATAGGTTCAATAACACGTGAGTGTACTAATAATAACTGCACTTTATACATACATATATACTATTAATATTTAAGAGAGAAATAACAGATTATTAACTATGAAGTTTCAACGTCATTTGCGGAAAAAATTTTTTTATATTTAACATTTATTATTTACGTTCATTATAGTATTTATTAAATTAAGAGTTTTTTGCATTACTGAACTAGAAAGTATCAAACAATTAAATTAAAAAATCTTTGTAATTAACGCTTTAAAATTATTCTTTATTATTTATCGTTATTAACTATTTATTTTTTAATCTTTCGAAATTTTTATTCATCTATTTTAATTTTTTATTAATTTAACTTATATAATTTTTTCTTTAATCAAATATAATTAACAGGAATGAATTTTTTTATATTTATGATATTAGTTAGAATTTTGATTGATACTTTGTCTTGGAATTCCTCAAGTTTTACATCAGGCATTGATAATAAAGACTCACTGCGCAAAGATCACAATTAGTCTTTCACAATCACTTGATACAAAGTCATTATGACGTTTTGCGTTTACGGTAATTTTTATTGTAATTGATTCCTCCTTGCTTCACGCTTCTTGATCAGGATCGTGTCGATATCAGGGCGCGAAATCAACGGAAAGATACTAACAACGTACATATACGTGCGTTACAAAAATCAGGCAGGCAAGTTGCAGTACGCGAACGTCATTGCTTGTTCGCTCAAGCCTCAAGAAGAATTTGCCTTAGCGATAATTATGAGTCACTCGGCGACAGAGACTCGCGGGAGATTTTGTAATGAGAGACATGTCACTACTAATAGCCACCTCTCCGTGCCAGGCTGCACAACAACCGCCGACAATGAGATCTGTCGCTCGCTGCAATCGTCAATCGTATATTGCACATATCCTCTGTAAAAGATCCAGCAGGAACGAGAATTTTTCTGCGGTTTCCCGGAAGCGTGGGCCTCAGGATACGCGGAAGCGTGGGGCTCGCGTGACAATCTTGCTGCGACTGGAGAAAGGTCGAATTCCTTGCGGTTTGTCTCGCAACGGCAGATAAATTGGGCAGATAAACGTAAATCCGTAAATGGAAATATCTGACTTATCTCATATCTCATAAAATTATATAAATTTGATAAAAGTACATCAATTTTAACACTACCGCGTACATTAATTGCGACTCTTAATTTCATTATCCTAACACGTATGTAAATGTACATGTAAATGTACGTATATACGAATTAATAAAAGAAAAAAAGTAAATAATACCGAGGGATAAATTAATCAGGTTTATTATTCAGGTCTGTTGACTTCTTTTTTTTTTACAAGATTTTGCCTCCGTTATTCGGTAAGAGCGATTTTTGGTATTGCGGATAAAAAAGGCGTGAGCGCATTACTTTCGGCGATCGGATCGACGTGTATGTACAAAGTAACGTAATAAACGACGGACCCGATCCTGTGTCACACTTACGTAAGATGCAGATCTTGATATAAGTGCGGTACGGTTGCAGTTTTCACTGGCCGGGTCGTCAGAAAGTGAGAGTCACAGTAATGGGATTTGTAAAGCCTTGTAATTTTTAAAATTGTATCAGAGAAATAATCATAGAGAGAAAGAGAAAGAGCTGATGAAAAAGAATCGGAGAAATCGATATGTAAAAGCTTACAATCATTCAAATCAAGAATCGAAGTAAAGAAATTTATAAATGCATCTTTAAATTTGTAAATTTTTTTAAACCGTCCCGCACTTTTTTTAAGTCGTCTCAGGAAATTAATAGGATATATGCACGGCACGTGAACGCGTATCAATATTATGTATTATGCAATACTTAAATGTGATGAATGAACAAGACTTGCATGATGTATAAGAATTTCTTGAGAAAAATTTTATAATAATAGCGCAATTCCTTCCTTTACCTCAAGAACGATTACCATTCTTTCTTTTCCCCCTTTCCCTTTTACTTTAAGTAAAAGGTCTTTCTTCGCTCGAGCGGTGCTCCTTTGTCTTACGACGACGACGACGACGTGTAGCGCATGAACACCCCGTGTGCACTCGGTCACGATGATGCAACCAGAACGGCGCATTCACGCATTCTTCGCAAGGACTCCGAGAGCGGGGCGTGGTTGCGATCGACCGACCAGACCGGCTTATCTTCCACGAAGAATCGCACGTACATACGCACGTGTGCACGCGCTTATTTTCGGCGTGATCTGTTTTTAACCGAGAGAAAAATTATATCACACACACACTCGGCGAAATCGTGTCGCATAACGAGGCACTTTAAACTCGTAAACGAAAAAAGTGCACTTTGGAATAGAGAACACTTTATATTTGGATGAGTTACATTATACTTACGGTGACCATATTATCCGTTCTATATTACAGAGGACAGTCCTTTATTTTAGGTCTGTGTCCTTTAGATTTATTTTTTTCTTGAAAACTCACTATTGTCCTTTATATCTGAAAAGTCCTATAAAATGTCATATGTTTCAGTCTTTATCACCTTTGTATATTTTGTGCAATGTTTAAATAAAAATGTGTTTTTTTTAATTATAATTATTTTAGTTAACAAAATTTTACTTTTTTATATACAAATTCATATTCAGGGAAGAATATTAATGATAATAATAAATTTACATTGCACTTGTTTGTAGAAGAAGGGTAGACGGTGTCTTTTATTTTTCTCAAAGAGAGAAATATGGTCACCGTAATTATACTTGTTATTCAATAACAAGGTAAAAATCATAGATTGCATCTTCCAATTTTTAATAATACAGAATGTAGCATACGCAACATTTTTCATATTTTAATAATAATGATACGCGAAGGATTTTAGCATCAAAATTTTTCACAATACTTTTTCCGTGCTAATATCGTTGATTAAATGCCATTCGAATGAGTATATATTTTATTATATTATATGTATGTATATATATTTCGGAGAGAGGAAGAGCAAAGGAAAGATAATCGCAAGCAATTTTATAGCCCCCATTCCAGAAAGAAATATAGGTATATTCGATACTGACTAAATAAAACAACATTTGTAAAATATAGGTATATAAACGTGCAACGTGAAAGTTATGCGAGCTACTGATGTTTTCAATTCCGAAGTGAGCGAGCGAAAACGTAAACACGAGACGCCACTCGGAGCTCGCTAAATTTTTCCGCGAAAAAGGACGACGCGCCGTGACATCGCCGGCCCGAAATTCGTAATTGCTTCTCAGTTCACGCGCGACCTTCCGCGACATTAGACGCATCGTTGATCGTCGTGCGTTCGTGCGCACATTTTTATCCGCTCGCGGTCGAAGTACTCTTTCGTTTGAACGCGGAATCCGATAACGGTTTGTATCGGTTTTAACATCTCTTACAGAAAAGTATTACTGTGCAATAATAAATTGGCCAGTAACAAATCACTATTATTTAGTAATTTTATTATCGTGTAAGTAACAAAATTACTAAGCAACAATAATTAATTACTGGCCAATTTATTACTGCGCACAGCAATACTTTTCTGTTAGGGACAGTTATCTTGATCGATACGTCGGTTGGCACGATGTATAAATACGGTGACCATTGTCCCATATTACAGAGGACATTCCTTTATTTTAGGTCTGTGTCCTTTAGACTTATTTTTTTCTTGATAACTCATTTTTATCCTCCTTTATTTCTGAAAAGTCCTATAAAATACGTTTCAATCTTCATCCTTCGTATATTTTGTGTAATGTTTAAATAAAGTTGTGTTTCTCTTTTCATATATAATTTAGTTTACAAGATTGTACTTTTTTATACAAATATATAAATAAAAGCGGCTCTTTATTTTTCTCAAAGAAATATGGTCATCGTACGTATATAAATCGCGTCGATTCCGACGACGACGAATCGTGGAAAAGTTCTGTGAAGTTGACGCGAAGCGATCGTGCGATCGAATTAAATCTCAAAAATATTCAGGCAAAATTGATAGTATACTTAATCTAACGATTAAAGCTTTTATTAACATTTAGATTAATGTCGTAACAACGCTTCAAGATTTTCTTTTCATCACAATCTTCGTAATTCTAATTAGCATCACGCGCCAAATGATCTTGCGATGACGCGCGGGGCGCGCGAAACGACCCGGACGATCACGTGACCGCCGAAATTTTCTAATACGCGTCGGTCAGTTTGCGTCGCGCGTCCCCCGTGATTAGACGAATCGCGCGGGGAGTCTCACTGTGGCGCGCGTCCCTCTCGCACATCGGTACTTCCGCGTGTGATTTCGCGAGTGCCAGCGGAAAAACGGGCGATCGTTTCGACATCGTCTCGACATCGCCGGCTCCGATCTACACAATGGCCGTTGTCCGGCTTGACGATCTTCGGCCGCCGATCCGCGTCGGTTCCATCTTACTTCCGTGCACTTCGTCTCGCCGAATCTCGTTTCCGCGATCGTCGCGAGTGTCGCCCGGCATCGGAAGGAGCCCCGACGAGCATCTTGAAGTGGAAGTTTCGAGGAACGGAGATACGTCGAGACTGTTGAGAGACGAGATCTACATACATAAATCGGAGCGAAGTGATAAACTCAAAAAGGACCGACTTTTTTTTGGAAATTATTTATAAAGTGCGGTAATCCGCTCGAAATAAACTCGGAAGAATTTCTCTTTGGGAATTGGGCAAGAATTGTTTGGATTCTTCGTGCCACCCGGACGGAAATGATTTAGACCGCGTAGATCTGCCACTGCTGTTGTCCGTCGCTTCCCGGAATTTCGCGACGCCGAATTGATTCGCGAACGGTGACGTGATTAATCGATCGCGCCTTTCGATCCGCTTGCGCTGTCATCACCTTGCTCCGGTGATTGATGACGTCGTAGAAGACGATTTAAGTTGCTCGCGAACGTCCGGGAGTGCCGAATGAGTTTGTGCGAATGGTTTTGACTCGCGATCGCGTGGGTTTCCTCGATATTTACGTCGAGCTGTGTCGTATGTTTGATAACGCGTGTCGTGTGCTTCGCGTTACGTCGGGAGTGTTTGTGTATGTGCGTGTGTGTGTGACCAACATTGGAGTATCAGCGACTGTGAGAAGATCAGGACCAGAGGTTGCTGCTCATCTGCGTCGGTTTCAGCGATCGGTGAGTGGTCAATCCTTTTCGTCAACCCTTATAACTCGAAATATTTATTTCTGAGACTTGAACAATTTTTTATGGTGGCGCGAAATTTGCGCGGCAGTAATCACCTCTCTACTTTGAGAGATTACTAATTAAATAATTAATACATTAATTAAATTAATTATTATTATACATAATTATCTATTAATATATATTTTAATTATTAATAAATAAGCAGTTACATATTTGTGATAGTATAAGAAAAGATATCGGAAATTACGCGCCTTTAATCAAGTATTCTTTAAAAGCTTCGACTTGAGTTAGGTACTTTATAAAAATTTTTAATGAAGAAACAAACCTACTTAAAAAGTATGGATGATGAGAGAGAAAATGTGGTGCGACAAATACTATTGAATAATAACGGTATAATGAATAAATTAAATTTTTAATTATTAATAATTAAGCAGTTACATTTATAGTACGATTTATAGTATAATACGAGAAAATATTTCGGAAATTATATTATACGCCTTTAATCAAATATTCTTTAAAAGTTTTGCTTTGAGAATTAAGTGTTTTATAAAATTTTTAATGAAGAAACAAAACTACTTAAAAAGTATAGGTGTTGAGAAAGGGAGAGAGAGAATGCAGTGCGACAAATATTATTGAACAATATATAACGGTACAATGAATAAATTAAATTAAAAAAAATGATTAATAATGATTATTATTTTGAAAGAGAGAAAAGTATTGTTTATCTGCTAACAATAAGTAAATGGATTAATATTCTTACGACGATGCTAATAAAGGCGCCGGTATATTCGCGCTAAAAATATATCACACAAATTAAGTTTACGAAAGAATGAGTTATCGTTAACAGATAAACATGCGTTAACATGCTCGATCAGCGTGGAAATATATGTTAGGCCTTAAACACGGATCACGCGTTGCGGGCGACCGATCGAAAGTGCCGTTGCATAATGTCGGGAAAACTCAATTGAACGTCTCGCAAATGTGGCGTTGCATGGCCTCAAGTATCGCCCGTGTCTTGCGACAAGTATTATGCGCGTCGTTCATTATGTTACGTGGTAACGGGGAAATTATTACGGCGGAGCGTTGCCAGCCGCCGCGCCGTCGCCGATATTGCTCTCGAATTCCTCCTCATCGCATGCAGCAATAATCTATACGCACGTTTTCGGAAACACGGGACTGGTAATTATTCCTAAGAGGCATTTCGCAATTATTCGTAAAATTCGAGAGAGCTGTCTTTCGTGAACGAGCCCCCCCCCGCCCCGGATAATTGCTTCGCGAAATAATTACTCGTGCAGCTTGAAAAATATTACCACGAGGTGCACGCGCGTGTTTAATGTTCATACTTTATTACGTCGTTTAGAATGCAATAGATTATTAAACTGTGAGTAAACTGTAGATTATTAAACTGAACACACATATATAAAAAGAGAATTCACAGTTTTACGAAAAGTTCACGAAAAGTGGATATAAATTAACTATTTATTTTATATAAAAATATTACTATTTTTTCCTTCGAAATTTTTTATCTCTACCGTGCATCGTATGAAATTATTATAATGTATAAGTCATTATAACATCAATTTTACGATACTTATTTTATGATTAAATCAAATCTTTATTTTATATCAATATGAAAATTTAAACTGTTTGTAATTTATGTCCCATTTATTAGAAATTTTAGAGATACAATTTTTTACATGCTGCAATTAAAAAATAAGACGGAAAATTCGGTTATTAAGTCGAAATTAGAGCTTCTTATACTTGTTCATGTATATGTATATCTGTTGCACTACATCTCGCGAGTATGTAAGAGAGTTTGTTATTCGACGCAGGTTTGATGCGGATAATCAACACTCTCGTGCGCGGGATAAAGGTGCTCTACGATACATCTGCGCCGCGTTACGCGAGACGTTCATATATCACTCACGTCAATTATTTCACGGGCGTCTCGGTACGTAGGATACGACAACGCGACGTGAATGATATCGATCACGTAACAATGATATTCGCGTAAATCAAAAGTGGCACGTGGCTCGTGCCACGAAGCTGTCGATCCACCTTTTATCAGCAGTCCGCTATTAAGAAGGTGGAACCTGTTAATGGCCTCGAGTGGCCAGCTCGGGGTTACAATAGCACGACGAACAATAGCAAGGTCGGACGTCGTGCAAGATCGAGGTGAGGCGTTACTTACGTTAATTCACGTTACCGGCCGTGGCAGAGAACTTATTGCGGCAGGTCGCGGGCGTCGAAGATTAGTTCTTTCGTTCCTCTCTCTCTCTCTTTCTCTCTTTTTAACAGCCGCGGGATATTTCCCGCTCACGGATAATTCCCCCTTTGGCTTTCTCGTTTGTGCGACCGCTGCCTGTCGGCGCCGTGATTGACTCGGCGAGACGCTTAGCCTGGGGGGGCAGAGGAGTGACGCTAATAAATTACGTTAACGCGGTAGGTAATCATGTTTAATTGAATTTTCTCGCGACATCAGAGCATATTTGATTCGTTTGATCTTCGTATCGTTGTCTTTACGCTGCAATGAAATATTTCAGTGCAAATTGAATTTCGCCATGAATGTTTAATGAATATTGCATATTGAATTTGATGAATTATTGATGAATATTTTTAAACTTGATATACTATATTGTTGATAATATTACACAAATAAAATATTATAAAATCAGGTGAGAAGGCAAATACACACAATATGAATGTTTTTCCTAGAAAATTGAGGAAAAAGTACTTTTAATTTTTTACTGGCATATTATTTAAACATTTCAAAATATTACATATTTTAGAAAGCTTTTTAAAGAACATAAGGGTCATACTATTCCTCGACCCAAATATATACTATTTTCATAAAATTTTTTAATGGAATATAGATAAAAACTATAAATCGTGCAATTGATACTTGTAATGGATATTTTACGAAATCTACGCAATATTGTGCGTCAGCGACCACATGTAGAAGCTGCGAAATCTCACGCATGCGAGGTTAAATCGTTCCGATCAATTAAGCAGAAAAGCAGCCCTGACCAGGATGCCTACGATTAAGTCTTGCGGTACTAATCTCAATAGATTGTTAGTCGATTTCTATTTTCCCGCGATCGCGATCGCGATCGTGATCGCGATTGCACGGACTGGTTTGCGATTCAGAAGCGTCAGTATTTTTTGTGCAGATTATTACGCGAATATCCCATTGGATTATGATATAATCTTAATATAAGAAATAATGATAAAATAATGAAATGCAAATTTGTCGCATTTTTATTTTTGCGAAACTAGAATACGTATGAAAAATTACATTTTATCTATGGCTAATAACTACTCTCGTGTAATTTCCCACAAGATAGACTTCCTTGTCGTGTCAAAACCAAATCAACCAACAAGATGTTCCAGACTCCATAAGAAAAATCAAATAAAATTTTCGCAAAATAGTCTATATAAATTAAATAAATTAAATAAAAATTTTTATTAATTATTAATAAATAAATCATGCAGATTATTGCAATTTTGTAATTTAACATATATTTAAAAATATATTATACTCATTAAAATCTACAACCTTGATGTATGTATTTTTCCAATGATGTATGTATTGTTCTGTCGTTTAATGCAGATATTGATGTGCTTTCATTCAATCGTACACACGTGTCATAAACACTCGTCAGAAATCACTCGTTGACGTTGGCAGTAATAAAAGTACATTTTTTATTACGTAGAATATGATCGTATTATTAATATTTTTTTTTTTTAAATTTATTAAAATAAATTTATTAAAATAAAATTAAAATTTATTGTTTTAAAATCTTTTCTTGTGAAAATATTATGTTTTTGCAGAAAAAAAAACGATCTGATTAATTCACTTAAATTTGCTGCCTTTTTCCCGATGTTTTTTTGTAAAATTTGATACAATAGGAAAACAGATATTAATAATTATTCGAATTAATAAGAAGTCAGGAATTGAATAAGAAATTTCCGCTTGCTATAAGCCTTTCACCAATTATTTTACTAGTAATTATCGCAATCGATATCATAACTAACAATCGGGTATTTCAAGTTAAAAACGGTAGCTATAAATCGTTTATTATCCCGTTGTTATTTGAACGTGTATCAAGTGAAATCGATTTCAAGCTACCAATTGAAGACTAGCAATTCGATATTTGCGACTGTTTATTACCGACATGCCATAATTCTGTTTACGTGGTTGACCTCCTGCAAATGATATGTAGGTTATGCGCTGTTGCAATCAGATACTTGTCTCAATTTTCACGTGTGAAACCCATTACAAGTTTAATGTCGCAAATGGTGACTTGCATATCGTGTGCAATTTTTCGGGAATCTGCGTAGCGGCCGTGAAATTTTTGACATACCTTACGCGAATACACCTTGTTACATTCATTCAAAATTACCGTTAAACATGACCGACAAAAATAAATGAATAAATAATTATAATAAAATAAAAGACAAATATAAAAATAATATAAACAATAAACACATAGATAAATAAATAAATAAAAATCTCATATCTCATCTAAATTTATAAAAAAGAAACGCTGTTGTAAATTTTTCGATTATTCTTTATTATAATTCTCACTTTTCCATTAAATTTAAAAATCGACAGTATTATTTCAAAACTAGAAACTTGTGTGAAAAGAAATTTATTCTGCAAATTTTGAATTACTTTTGCACGATGCTTCGTCCGATATATATATATATATATATTTGTACCATCATATTGTTGCAAGCATCGTTACAACATTATCCTTCTATTGCAAATGCGTGATATACAAACACGATATCGACTGCATCCGTACGGAATCTGGTGAAGGGTGCCCTTAAGAAACAGAAGCGACCAGCTTCGTTAATCATTGCAACGTATCTACCCGCAAGTAACACATACATGTAAGCGAATACAAGCGTAAGAGGCGAGTCTCGTCGGAACTTTCCAATATATCGCAACGAAAGATTTCGCTGAGTAGCATGTCTCGTTTAGTCTGGAAATTAATATTTCTCGTTTTTATTTTTTAATTGTAAATAAGGTACAGATATAACATTAACAGATTTCTAATGTTTGTGAGAGATCAAATATATTTGTAAAGTTCAGAAATTTAATTGATCTTTTTAAAAAGGCGCTACGGCTTAATCTGATTAATCTTAACATTTTTTGAAATTTAAAATTAAAATAATTTTTCTAATCCTTCTCTATGTGCGTAAATAGTTATTATATTTTAGTAACCATAAACGAATGATATTACAGACATGAAAATGTTTCTCTTATCGTTTCTTTCGTCCGGAAATATTGCACAAATATTTTCCTCTGCCGGATGTCGATCGGAATTTCGAGCGTATACTCTGGAATGACGGAGAACAGGAAAAGCGAGATTGCTCAAGCGGAAGGGGGAAAAGGGGGGGCTTTCACGAGATCTGTTTCCCTTTCGCCCTTCGCCGTTCTCGCACTCGTGATAAAAAAATTCCAGATACGCAATTGCACTAACCTAATGCCGTTGATCGTGCTTTCCAAGCGATTGTTATAATGAAAATCTAGTATTGTAGCAGGGGGTTAGAATCGATTTTCCTTTTAATCATGCATTCTATTGCGGTATCCATAATACCGTGAATATCGTTCTTTTATCGGATTCTTTATGAAGAATGTGAAGAAATAATAAAATAACAAAATTGAAAGTAATTTAATTATTTTTTACTTTTTAATTTGAATTATTTAATTGGGATAAAAAATAAGATGATTTGCATCGATATTGATTAGAGATATTTAATACGGGTTTAATTTATTTCCTTTTCTCTATTATAAAATTAAATAAAAGAACCATAAATATAATGTTGAATATGAAAAACGAATAAGAGTAGCTTTTGAAGAAATAATTAATATTTTTATCTATTAAAACTTTGTATAATTGTATAAACCTGATTATTATAGACATAATGTTTAAAGCATTTATATAAGTCCAGAAGTGTAAAACTCTTTGGATATCTTGAACGTATCGGTTTTTATGGATGGATCTTAAAGATTACTCTCAGTGATGGTAAATATTCCTTACACGAATGTATATTGCTTTCTGATGTAATACCAATCTTATTACACGCGCATATACAGTAGAATCTGGGTCGTTTCGCTCTAGAAGCAGCCGGCCGCTCGCGTCATCGATTTACTCGATGCACTCTTGCATCTTTTTTTTCTTTCGATCTCGTTCCCACGTATAACTAATGACTTAAGGGTAGTTTAATACGTTTCGTTAATCTTGTAAAAAATCTCAGTTTTAACATAAATTTAATAGCAGAAGGAAATTATCAATGTCATTTTTACTTTAGTTTATCCTTTTTTTTTTAGTAAGTAAGCAAAATGAAAAATATAAGTTTTATTTCATACACGTATATAGCAGTTTTTTTTTTATTTACATGAGCACGAGTTAATAAAAAAATGTGAGAATTTAAAGAAGTTCGATTTTCAAGTTATTGATACAGTACAGAGATTAATTATTTATAAGATGGCGTAAGCAATCTTTCGAATTAAAAGTGCGGCTTTCTCGTTCTCAATGCCTTTTGTTTTTCGACGATTTCGCGGTTATCATGAGTAGGAAATCGAAGAATATTTTAGGCGCGGCATACTCAGACACGCTATATTACGAGGGTAATGATTACGTATTATTCTAGTATATTTCCAGGCTACCTCGTTATTTTGTCAGCCAGCACGCGTAAAGATTTAACTGTGTGACGAATATGGCGAATAAACGTTAACGCTATGCACTTCAAGATAGTTAATCTTTTATTATGCACCACGTGCCAGTTATGGCGCAACGGCAATTATGATTGAAGCAAATATCAGGGAGAAGTATTTCTCCCAATAAGATATATTTATACTGCAACCACTATTCGCGTTTATACATTTTTAAATTAGGATGATGATTAATAAAAAATACAATTTTGTAGTTATTAAAATAAAAAAAAAAAAATTATATTAAAAATACATTTATATATCTTGTAACATTATATTTACAGTTAGTTTGTACTATATATTTTGATAACGAAAAACTACTATTTTATTATATCGAAATATTAATATAATAATTTTGAATAAAATTAATTTCTATTTAGTTTAGATTTTCTAAAATTTCTATTAGAAAAGAATCTAAAATTTTTTAAATAATAATAGGAAGCCTTAAAACAGTCATGCTAAAATTTTTTTATTTAAAAAATATATAAAGTTGAAAATTTATCAAAGGAGAGTTGCAGGAAAGAAATTTTAATACGTTATTGAATTTAATATGTCACTCATTTAAATCTTTCATATTTATCTCTTAGCTTGCGAGGATAACTGATGATAATGTCGATATAAACGACGTCGATGATTTCAACAAAACAGGCCGCAAACAGCATTAGAGCGTTTAACGTCGGCGTTTTTTCTCTCGGTAGACTTTTACGATAATCCTACGTAAGTTAAGATGATAATAAAGCGGTTGCATTCATTCAGTCACAGATTTTTACAAGCCGATGAGAGCCTCGCGTGCCAACTGTATCTGTGACAGATCGTTGCTCTTTGTTCCGTCATGTCAAGTGCGATTAACCTCGTTTCGTAAAATGTGATTGTTTTTACGATTCTGCCTGTAAGATAAATATGCAATTACTTTATCGTGCGACTTATCGTTGTTTTTGCATATTATTGCATAGTTCTTTTGGTTAATATTGAATTATATCTAGTAAAACTTTAGATAAAAAATCGTACGACGAAATGCCAATTCTGTTAAATATTTGGAAGAGCGAAAATTTGTAATATTTGATTCGTTAAAGGTTCCGAGCGGCTTAAACATTCCTTTAGTGATTCGGTCCGGGCAAGTATAAGTAACGCAGATTGGAAGTCATGAAAAAATCGCCGAGCTACATTCCGCGAGTAATTATGTAGATGAAAATAGCAACATGTTGTTGCATTTTATATGTATTTAGCAATGATGTAGAAAGTTACTTTATCGCGATATCGGTTTTATAAATGTGCAACAAAAGATGCGGAATCGATAGATCTGATCGATACCTGGAGGCAAGTCGATCTATCATAAAGGAGAGTGTATCGAAAGCATTTCACGCTAATACTTTGGTATACAGAGTGTTCTATCGACTTTCGTCTCATCTACGACCAAATTTTTGAATCTTACGTTGATAAAGACTCGTATTATTAGTGACTCGATAGAAAGCTTTTTCCTCTCAAAAAACATTATAAAGATATTTAATTTATTTGGAAGTATATTTATATGTATAATTAAAGTAATATTTTTGAAGCTAAATCTATTTAGATAATATAAATATTTGTTCAAAAAGCTACTTTATTTAAAAACCTTTGACGTTTGGTAACTTCCGAGAAATAATAATTTTATTTGATATTTGCAAAGAGAAGTCAATTATAAATTGATCGAGGAATTCATAAACGAAAACTGATTCGTAGGATCACTCTATATAACATGACGCAATGCAATCGCCAATAAACCTCATAATCTCCATTCATTATCTACCATGTTTTAATCACTTATTAAACATCATTTAAAAATGCAGGAAAGAAATAAAGACTCATGAAATTCCTTATACCTTTACTCATTCACTAACGTATTAATAAACATTCTAAAATTTTATCTGCGAACAACCTTTAATTTTATGATATATAAATAATTATAATATAAAGTTAAGCACACAATATGAAAAAATTATAAAGTATAAAAATATAGAAAACTAAATAATAGATGATAGACATTCTTCTTCTGAAAGCAAAAACAAGTACGTCGCGATTCAATATTCGATTTCTCACGTATTTTACGGGCGTCCCTTTATCCAGTGAAATGGAGGGCGAAATGTAGTTGACGTTGGCATTACGTAAGCGATGCATGTAACTCTCCTGGCTGCGCTCGATTATGTGGGAAGCCGATTGCAGCGGTGTATCTGTGAAAACGGCACATGCACACGCACAATCGAGGGATCGAATCGAATGCGTGATCACTGAAGCGTAACTTCGAGAGCGGTTTATGTACCCAGGCGCGTGCTTGTGTGCCTCTTTCTCTCTCTCTTTCGCTTTGTTCTTTTCATTCGTAGGATATACCTCAAAGGTATCTTGTATCTTACATCCTACTCTTACGTCTACTGGACGTAGCAATAATTGGCTCTAGAGATAGCCAGGCAGCTTTCTCGAAAATCCTTGTTCCGCCAGGCTAAATCGAGATCCAGGATTTCTCGCCCACAATGGCGAAGAAATTCGATAGATAGAACAAGATATATTCTTTAATTTATAGGATTTTTATTTCTGGAAGTCTATTCGTGAAAAGAAAATAATTATAGTAAATTCCAGTTATATTTTTGCCATTTTATTTGATATTTTAATAATAATAAGAATAAAAAATTAATAGTAAAGGAAAAAGTAAATAAAAAAGGTTAGAAAATAAGAGCCTCGCTCAAATTCAATAGATACCACCAAACACAAATAATATGTATAGATATGCTTACATGTTTCATAACTGTATCGTTAGATTGATATAATAAATTGATAAAATTTATCAGTTAGTATAATAAAGTAATAATTTCTCTTAACACAATTTACATTTAATAGTTGTGTAATAATTTGTGAAAACAGGAATCGAATAATTTTGTAACAAATAACTTTATCGCGCACGGTTTTAAATAAATAAATAAGGAAATAAATAAACTTTCAATTATCCAGCTTTACGTCTCGTTCTCGTCGTCTCTTTCAGTCGTCGTTTTTTCCGTTGGCCATTTTCCAGCAGTCGCGACTGGCTCCACGACGGTAGTAGTCGGTGGATCCGTAATTACGATAGGTCCAAGAGGTTCCGCAGTCTGTTCTTCATTCTTAGGGGGTTTTTCCTCAGACTTGTCCTCGTTCGAGGTTTCTTCGATACTCGGTTTGTCCGCGAGGCTTTGACTGTCTAATAATTCCATAGTAGTAGTGGCAGGTATCGGTGGTATCAGTTCCATCGATGGCACCATAGTTTTTATCTGACACTGTCGGCCCATGTAACCCAATGGACAGATGCATCTGTAAGAAAAGCGAACGGAAAATCTCTTTTAATCTACTATTAATTATATTTTTGCTAAAGAAAAGTGATGTCATATCGAACGTAAGCCTACAGATTGCATTTACTATTCATATCGTTTTGTAATTGTAAGATAGGATCGAATTTTACTCTGTTTCACCTGTAATCGCCGTCCTCATGAGTCATGCTGATGCAAGTAGCGTTATTTCGACAAACGTCAGGATGCTCATCGCAATAGGTGAGCTTTTCGTTGCACAGATCGCCGGCCCAGCCGGGCTTGCATCGACACTCCCACGGCCGTTTACATGATCCGTGCACGCATCCAGGGTACGATACACATTCGGTACAATTCGGTCCGGTCCAGCCGACGCGACATCTGCACGTGCCTGGTCGTCTGCAGTTCCCGTGTTCCCGGCTGCATCCTTGCGCGCAGATCGCTAAAAGCGTCATTTTATAGAATATCGTATATTAATCTATTACATTATAATACTTTATTAATTCTTGATATTAAAGTTAACATTATCTAACTATAATATAACATCTAACTGATATTATACTTATATTATATAACATATTAGAAAATATGTTCAAATAATTCAATCTTTTTAAATGGAAATAATTTTTTGTGTAGCATTTATTTTCTATATTATTTATCTACTTACCAAGTAAAATTTAATTTTTTAATATTATTAAAGTTAAGTGTTGTAAATTGGAGATCAGATTTGTCGGTAATCCTATAATAAGAACTTATAAAAATTGTTACATTATTTTGAGTTTTAGCTTATAATTATACACGTTTTGGAACGTGTTACTTAAAATTTTAAAAGTTTTAAAAACAATTTTATTTTAATATTATTTTTTTAATTATATCTGAATTTTACAAAATTAAAAAATAAAATAAATGTAACACTTATCTTTTTCTATCCTGTATCGAGAAATTTTTAAATGAGAAAGAGATATTTCTAGCAATTCCAAGAAAAGATTGCTGAGTAAATACGTGACTTAGACATTCTTTTTTAAACAAGTCTCGCACATTTCAACATATGTATATATTTTTTTATACGTTGTCAAAGATGGTCAATGAAGGATTTTATATGTTGGAAAAAGATCTTTCTCACTCTCCACTATGTGGTTAGAAGAAAAGTAAGATTCTCAATGATAGTCACGTTTTCGTTTATTCTGAGAAGAATCCCTCTTCTATTTGCTCTTGGGAATAAACTTACGTGTTTGACAAAGCAGTCCGGTCCAACCCGGATCACATCGACATTCGAGGGGCCCTTGACAGGTCCCATGGGCGCAACCCGGCAGAACNGCGCACTGTTTGCACTTGGGGCCTTGCCAACCCAAACGACATCTGAAAGAAAAAAAAAATATATATGTCAGACTCTGATTTCTCTTTTTCATAACACAGCTGTGCCGAATCCTGGCAATTATGTTATATTCATATTGCAGCAGAACATTTCTTCAATTTTACAGCTAATATTATAACTATTATAGCTTCAAATTTATAAAATATTTTTTATGTTCTAATATTCTCAACAATTTAGTTCTTTATTATATTTTTTATTCTATCATTTTAATAATATTTAGTATCAATAATATATAAATGTTATATATTATTATAAACTGTTATGAAAAAAAGTGAAATAAATTACAAAGTCTGTTTTTGATAAGTCTAGTATTTCGATGGTAATAGCATGTAAAATTAATCTTGCTGAAAAATCTTTGCAAATACACATATAGAGCATACACGTGTACGCGTAAGAAGGTGCAAAAGATTAATCACCTGCATTCGCCGGGTTTCTCGCAGTAACCCTGACTGGAGAGGCAGTCGGGCGCGCAAACGGGCTCGGAGCAGAACATGCCTTTCCAACCGGGATCGCAGGAGCACTCGAAGCTCACGTTACACCTGAAAGTGAAAATCTTAACTTGAAAAACCCTATCCGTCTATCGAACAGAATCGATCGATGGTCACGAGAGAGACTGCTCCAAGCGAGGAAGCGTTTCGTGTTACACGGAAATTAGGCTCGTTCGCTCACCCAAGGTGAAAGCAAAGCGAAGCTGATATGGGCTGTTGTTATTCAAGCGGCGTTCAATTTATATCGTACGTGTACGGCACGATATATCGTGCCGCATTATAGCCGCGTGGTGCTACGTTGTTACTTACAATAGTATAATTGTTATGGAGTTATTGAACATACATAACGAGAGATCGATGTAGGATTAGTTAAAGGGTTCAATCTTCTCCGACGCGAATATAAATGATATTTTTTTTTCGTGCTCAGCGCATATAGAAAAAAATATATACAAAATCTGAAAATATATTTTTTTAATATAAGTAGTAAAACTAAATCTTATCTTATTTGAAAAAAGATCTGAAGCTGAGAAAGAGAATAAAATAAGTGATATACTACTGATGAAAAGGAACGATTTATTATTTATATTAAGAGTCGTAAAATAAATAGAATAATTACATTACGTAAATGAAACTATACATTTCATTAACACTAATTTAATCAATTCAATTTGTAATAATATAAATTTGTAATAATATAAATTTGTAATAATATAATTTGTAATAATATAAATTAGTAATAAATAAATAAATAAATTAAAAATAATATTACATAATGTATATATATATATATATATATTTAATCGATTTTACTATACAATTACATTACGTAAATGAAACTATACAGTTCATTAATATTAATGTAATAGAATCAATTCAATTTGTAGTAATAATATAAATTAGTAATAAATAAATNAATTAATTAAAAAATAATATTATATATACCTATATACATATATATATAATGTTTTTTGCTGAAATGTTGTTCAAACTTTTTGCAAGGATTTTTATGTTAATGTTAAATGTAAAATTTTAATAATTTGTATACACTTTAAAGTATACTTTTTCATTGTGTACCAAATTAAATAATCATACCTTCCATGTTGACATCCCGGTAAAGCCACGCATTTATCGCACAGTTTGCCATAAAAACCCAGCTTACAACGACATTCATGTGGGCGCCGACAGTAGCCTTGTAGGGGATCACAACCCTTGAGACAAATCGGTACATCACAGAGATCTCCGGTCCATCCTAAACAATGTTTTATTACGAGTTGCATTAGAAAAAAATAATATATTTTTTAATCTTTTTTTATTTTTTACATAGTTCTCTCATTTAAAAGATACGTTCTGCTATTTATTCTTTATTTCATTATAAATTGTAATTTTACTTCAGCTGTATGAAATTCCATTTAATCTAATTTAATGAATTATTCTTTATACCTGGCAAACATTTCACTTCACCAGCTTCGTCGCAAACGTAGTGCGAATTTGGGTGTTGGGATGCTGGTATTTCACACGCTTGCTTTTTCCATTTTGGAACGTACCTAAATGATTAAACTTGATAAAGTAGAGCTCATGAATAAATGAGTAACAAATTCTTATATTCTCGTCAATCCAGGAAACAGTGACACAAATATTAATCGATATCTATGCAAATGTTGCGAAATTTTATCGCAAATGTTTCTGTGCAGATTCTTCGCGTTTTAATAAATCAAACGCTTATTAATAGTTCAATAAATACATTTTCTCGGATAATAAAAAAAATTTAATAATTATCGTGCCAAGGAAAACGACGTTCGAGAATGGTTCAAGAATGTGTGATTGACGCACAGAAAGGATTACCGCCCACACATGATAATCTGGCTTAAAAATCACTTATAGTTGATGCATTCTTGAAGATAAGAAACTCTCAATTAGTTAGAGTAACATTGACACAGTTAGGATTTATTAAAGTCTAGTGTGCTATTTTAACCGCAATTATAGTTATTTATGTCTTTTCCGATTACTCTGTGTCAGGCAAGATCATGATTGATTAAGTAGTTCATTGAGAAAATAAGACGAACATTAATTCTTGTTATTAAAACAAGATAATAATCGTAATTTTTTCAATGTTGATAATAATACAAATTATAGAAATTTCAAATTTATAATATGATAATTATAATTTTGTAATAAATTTGATAATATTCTATGATAAAGATAATCTACCATAAATTATAGAACTAAAAAGGTTCTTACAAGCTTATTCTTATAAGAGATATATTATCTACAATAGTTTGTAGACATCATATTGACAGTATAATTGACAGTACGCGGATAATTAATTTTTGTAATACTCAAAATTACATAATTACAATTATAAAAAAAACTTAAATTAATCATAAAATAAAAAAATGTATCTAATATATGTATATTATACACATAAAAAATTCTTCGAGAATACTCACTGTCTCTGAGAGTGTACTACTAAGCAGATCTATGATTATAATCTACGATACCTGGGCCCGGCGGCGAGTCCGACAGGCAGTACGGAGGCCCCTAACGCAGCAATCCTGATTAATCCATTGTTCACCTCCGATTGTGCGAGTTGATGAGGAAGGTTGACCAGAAAGGTGGCGAAGAGCAGTAGTATCATCATCTTGACTTGACTTCCGAGTCAAGACTGGGAGGACGAAGACGTTCAAGGCAAAGCCTAGGATAACGGGACCTTGTTCGAGGTCACGGCATACTTTTCACCGTGCACGTATGCATGTGTGTGTGAGTAACGTACGTTCGCCTGGTACAGCTCTGACTTTTTTGTCGACTCATCGCGAGTACGTCATTCGAGTTCAATGCACTTTGCGGACGAGAAGCAAGGCTGAAGAAAGTAGAGAAAAAGAGAGAAGTTTTCGAAAAAAATTATTTCGAAATTCGAAAGAGACTCTATTAAGATATTCCTCAGAGCTACAAGTAGCTACAAAAAGTTGTTCTAATACTTTTTCTCCAAATAAAAGAAACACTCGACTCTCTCGAGCTTTCTGACGAAACGATTTTTAATTATATTTATTAAAAATCTAAGAAAAGTAAGAAAATATATATAAAATAAAGTGAAATATTCAATTCATTGAAAGAAATTCCTGATTACACACATAATTGTGTTTCTTCAGTAAGAAATAAGAGATGTGCTTCAGTTTCAATGATAATTTTAATGATGTTTTATTTCGAGATTTTTTTAATTCTCACAAAATGTCGAATTTTTTCATGTATGTACGTAAAAAGAAAATAAAACAAAATAGAAAATTGGTATAATATATAAAGTAATTAATATTGCGCGCATGTGTAAGAAATAATAATGTGTGTAAAGAAATATATAATATAAAATATGAGAACTTTTGTTTTTGATATGTATTTATTTTGCTATGAATTAATAACGTACAACTACTTATTATACAAGACTGCAGCTATGTATTATATTTACAAATAAATATTTGGAGTTCGACGCTGCTTGTCAATTTTCGGCGATAGGAACTCTTAGAATTCAGTCTATTCGTTGCATTGCATTGAGCTAGAAGTGTGACAGCGTTTGTGTATTTATGTATTCCATTGTGTAAAAAAAAATCAAAGAGTCTGTAAAGTTTCAACTAATATCGCTACTTTCTTATTCACTATTCGTATACCTTATAATACTAATCTATCATTTGTACATTTGATATTTACATATCATTTGCCTTCGCACACATATTATTTATAATAGAAAATTTATATAAAAATACTAAATTCATATTATATATAGCATCAATAATATTCTCATACCAATAGTATTCTCTTCATCTCGCAATACGCATATGCATTTGCATTTGCACATTCTGCTTCTTTTGCTGACAATTTTGCAAAGAGAAAACTGCTATTTGAAAGTTCAATTTAATATTAACAAACATACGTAAATTAACAACAATGTATTCTAATAAATTTTGCAATATTTTTCTCTTTTATGTAAAATTGTTTTAAAAAAGGATAGTACGTGCAAATTATTTTTTATTGCATTTTATATAATCGTTTCTTTAGACATGAAAAATTTACAACTTACTTTATTCTGCAAAATAATTTTAATTAAAAATTTTTGAATAATTGCTAAATACTATTATATTTATCTGTTGGCAATTGCTGTAAAGTAAATAATTGATTTAAAAATCTTCGTTAACCTTTTTCTTGATAAATATGATTATAATATAAATAGTGTGCGTAACGATTGAGATAATTCCTTTGCTTTCGTGACAGAGAAACGCGAGATATCTGATTCACTGCACGTTGTTAAAAGCGGAAGACCACGCTCACTTCTCTTAAAAATCCCTGAGTGATTCTCACAGAATTAAGCCAGAAGAAAAAGTTTTAGGCCTAACTTTCTAGAAAAATACCTAAGTTTCCTGAATCACTTTTGCATTCACATTCGCATCTTGTGTTTTTACACTCGCGTTAATGTTCGTGTCGGTTTCCTTAACCCACAGTACGTTTGCGGAGTGATTATAGATAGGCCACAATCCCGGCACCCTCTGATTCTTCTGTACTTTTGTCAGGTTTCTTTCCTTCATCAGCCTCTTCTCCGTCTCTGTCAAGCTCCCATCCTCTATCCCGTTCTCTTTTCCTTTTTTCTTTATTCGATATTTTTCCAATAAATACATAATAATAATAGCAGAGAAAAGTCCCATGACAAATAAGAATACTTTTTGTTCGTTGACATACTCGTTTAGACTCCGGATCGATTGTTTAGGACTCTCGCAGATTCCAGTGTCAATGATAATCGGATAACTGCCGGGACCATAGTTTGTAGCTATTCTGACCAAATATTTACCGCATGGCAAAGAAATCTGTGCCGATTCGCTATCAGTCACCTGTAAGTATAAAATGTATTATGTGCGCAGGAATTTATTCTCTTTTGTTTTTTTTTTTTACTTAGAATTTCAGTGAATTCGTGGTATCTTTCTGATCCTTAGGATTTAAGTATTATTAAAAAAAATACCATCTCAGAAAATTCTAAATACCTATATGAAAGATTGTTGACACATGACTGTTCGATATAATCTTCGTAAAATATTTAATTCTACTTCTCTTTTTGCTCTTGCAAATAAATCATTATTGTTATTATTATTATTAATATATATTTTTGTTTCTACTTGACAATATATTTATTTGTTTCTTTAGTAGCAAATTTGAGTTTACTCGCAAGTACCTATTGCTTTGTTTCTCAAAATAGTCACAAAGAGATCGAAATTCTGTCAGCTCAGATTCGATTCCACTTGCAAAATGTTTAATTACCTGATTGCCCATAATACCGTCTCCCGTCTGTTGTTGCCAGGTAACGACGAAGGACGTCTCGTATCGTTTTATTATCGTTTCAAACTTTCGGCCAAAGATAAACTGATTTGACCTATATGTTTTGATTTGATTATTTAATTGAGTTCGCCAATCCTGCCACGTAATATAGGCCTGATAGAGAGGACCGCTAGCTTTAAGCGATTGCAGTTTTGGTCTCCATTTTTCCCAACTGTAATAATAATAATGATTTTATCAGTGATAAAAATGAATAAGAGAAAGAGAGAGAGAGAGAGTTTAATAGATATTTTTTATTTAAAAGTCTAAAAGAAACAATTTTTATTGGGGGGGGGGGGGATACAGTTTTGATTACACTATACACATATAGGTATTTACACTTCTTGGAAATAAATTTATCAAAAAATGAAAATTTTATGATAATCACAGTAAAGGAGACCATATATTGTTCCTTTATTTTATGCGTGACACGTGAACTATCATACGTGAACCTTACATTAAAGTCTCCAACTGGTTCTTATAAACGTTTATCTCAAGTGTAAAATTTATCTCTTTAGATTAGAACTTTTCTATTTTTCTTTGAAGTTATTTTGTTGATATTCTCTTTGCGGAGATAAAAACATTAAAGTCACATTAAAAAAGATAAAATCTTAAAAATACCTATATTGTTTGACTACGCCGTCGTCCGTAACGATGATGACCCAGCTGAATGGTGTCATTATAGGCTGCTGTTTTGCATAGTAATACTTTGCTCGTGACCATGGTGTTCCAAAATTCTTTGTCATTAAAACAGCAATATCATAGTCATCCATGTAGATAGTTTCATCTTCTTCAGGAGCTGGTAGTTTGGTCGGCTGGTATTTCTCTTCCTCTATTCCGTGTATTTCAAAAAATGTGCATGCGGTTCTGCAACCTTGGTACTGAAAAAAAGACATAAGATTGCAGAAAAGTATATAAGGGATCTGTATCTATTTACATATTGTTATACTAATTTGCGTGAATTTTTTGAAATAATGATAAAATTTTACGAATGTATAACGTATTAATTGAATTTCTCTTTCTATTGATTATTTTTTGTAATTGAATAATATAAATATATATATAAATATATATATAAATCTTAATTATTAATATAAATTTTATTTTTTCATATAACAAAGAGAATAAGTAAATCGCTTCTTTTTCTAACATTTGAGAGATTCCGATTTTTTGTGCTAATTCTAGCATTATCTATGTGATTGGATCTCCCTAGAAAATAGCAGGTAGCCGTTTTTACGGATTTCGCCTTCTATTAGACTTTATTGTGTGAGACTTTCTTTTCTTTTCTATAGAATTGAAAGTTATTCTCAAACGACAATCGAGATTTTCCTCGCGCTTGGACGACTAGTCCCTTCGCCTCGAATCGTTATGAAGAGCTAGGAAGATCAATCTGAGTTACCTGCGCAGTACTCGTAAAAGCTTCAGAAACATGATGCTATGATCAAAGACGACGATATGAAATCCGTTTCGAGAGAGAAGATTAAAAAAAAAGATAGTCAGGGTGAAGAAAAATCTTTGATACGCCATTATGATATTATATGTTATTCATATTTTTTATTATAATAATTATTATACATACATATATCCAAATATTAAGAGTAAAATAAAAATATTCAAATATATAATACACATACAAATATAAATTAAATATAGACAAAATGTAATATGTGTTTGAAAATATAAATATTAAATAAAATATATAAAAAATCAAGTATAATAAACAAATATAGATACAATACTAATGTTATAGCAAATATTTTAACTGAGGAATGAAATTCAGGTATTAACGAGTTTAACAGAACGAAATATGAAATATAATTTCTCTCAATTAAAATTAAACAAAGGAGAATTGATTGAAAAATCCATATACAAATACATACATATATACATATATATATTAAATGTATATACAATATATATTTAATATTATATTGAATATCTAATTTATCTATCTATTTNGATTTTTAATTTATCGACTGCGTTTATATTTGGAACGGTTTTAAATACCAAAGAATGTAAACTTTTTGCTTACTTACATTTTGATAACTGCTTTCTGTGCACACAGAATGTCGTTCTTCTTTATCCAAATTATCGAGGATTCTACAATTGTTCCAGCACTGTAAAAAGAAATCTGAATAAAAATCTCATTCAATTTTAAGTTAGGTGATTTTTTTAGAATTACATTTTTTCATTTACACTTTCTCAAATTTTCAATTTATATAACTGGAATCGATTTTTACATTTCTAAATTTTTAAATTCTTTAATTTTTTTTTTTAAAAGATTGTGAAGCTTAGATGAGAAAAATTCAGCGGCAAATAAAAACCTTTCACGGCATGCATAGGCTGCACGAGAAGAAAGAGAAGTTACTGAAGGGAAAAGGAAGAGAGGGGGAGGGGGAGGGTTTGATGCAGAAGGAAGGGCAGAATAAAAAACGTTGAATCGAGCGATTTAAGGAGAGAAGAAGAGGCGAGGGAGAAGGAAGAGAGCGAAATACTGTGAGGAAGATGGAAAAGGGGGACAGGGGAAAAGAAAGGGGAACTGAATTAGCTCCAACCTGTTCCGGGCACAACAGACATCGTCGTTGTCGTTGTCTTCATATTTATTGGGGTACCGACTCTCGAGTGGACTCGCCCTGTTCCTAAATTCTTTTTCCCCTTTTTTTCTCATAGTCTATCTCTGTCCCTCCCTTTTGCTCTCTCTTTCGATTCTCGATTACCCTTCTTCGTCGCGTACCCTTGCTAAGCCCGATTCTACGCTTCGGAGAAACGAAAGGCCCCGTGGTTTCTCGCTAATGACATTTCCCGAAAGCCATGCCAAGATATTCCCTTGCTCGATCCGAAAAAAATTCAAGCCCCAAGGAGTATGTTCTAATTTATTTCATTAGCACAATATTATATTTTTATTTTAATGTGAATTACATTTCTATTTAAAAATATATGTTGGATTCATTACTTTTTTTATAAAACTGGAAATTTTTAATATCGATTAGAATTTTCAGGCCCATCGATCTTAGTGCGCTTTATTGATAATCAGGCTTTATCAAGTTGATCATCATCAAGTCATAAAATAAGAGAGATTATTTTGATCCATTGATCTAAAAATCAATGATTCGTTTGTTCGACGGTGGGTTCATAAAACGAAACGAGTAAAAAGAGAGGTAGATAGAAGTCAAATCAATTAGAATATTTATCGAGGAAGAATAAGGATTTAATAATACAAGAATGAGGAAAAATGAAATAGAGAAAAAATATAAAATATCTTTATACATATATTTTTTGAATATAACACATTAGAGAGATATTAGAAATAAAGCATAATTGTTTTCACATTTCCATTTATTATTATAGTATATTGCGAAGAATTCTTTCCCCTTTCTTTCGATGTCACCATCGACACATGGGTCTTTCTTTTTTCTCGAAAAGATGGCCAATTGTATAGTGTTCGTTAAGGGTTTATTCCCGTTTTCTCTACAGGTCGTTATTCTAATGCAAGATGCCCCTTTGCCCCTGTATTCGTCACAGGGGCCCATACATAAATTTGTACGCTCGGCCCCCTCAGTCTCGCGGGACACGAAATCGATGGATCTCTCGAAATTAATGGACACCCCCTTTAGCATAAAATGAGCAACGCCCTCGCGCGCGCGTTGTTGAACGTCCCCCAAGTCCCCTTAACTGCGATTCTCATCCATATATGCTCAGGGGGTGGCGACCACACCTGGTGATTTTCCACGACATTCTCTCCTCGTAAAATCGACAAGTAAAGATTTATCGGCACCCTATCCGATTTCCGGCTACGATCAGTGCACCTTTTGAACTGCATACATACTCGTACATAGGGTACACCAAAGATTATGTTGCTCGAACACTTTCTCTTTATTTCTTTTTATTAATAAACATATGTGTATAATATAGAAACTCTTTAAATAAAAAAAATAGATATTGCACACTGAGGGAAATATTTGGTAATACTAATCAGAATTCAGAGTTAGCTTACCAAACAGTACGGTGAATAATCGTGTATCGAGACATCTGGTCAATAATAACCAAACTGTCTGGTAAGCACATTGTTTAATCAGCATTACAGTAATGCTTAGATACGTTTACCAAACCATCTGATATAGCATACGTTCATTTGATTGAGCATTACGAACAGATATATGTATATAGACTCATTATCAAACGACTTGGTGTCAATTATTGTCTTTTTAATAAACTTATTTATTTTTCCTAAATATTTGACGGTTTCAATTATCGACGATTCATATTGAGAGAAAACTATAATTACTTTTGGACCATAATTTTGTAATATTTCTCACAATAAATACGATTAACTTAATATATGCATCATTATGTTAACCATAATTATCATTAGAAATATTATAAAATTGTGGTTGGGTCCAAGAGTAACTATATTTTTTTTCAGTGCAGTTTTCTTCAACGCCAACGTCTTAGCAAATGCATTAGTAGACAGAAAAGAAAACGTCTTATTGTTAGCGAGAGACAATTGACTATCGCGTCATTGACACAACACGTATAGAAAAGCTTACTAAATTGTTCACATACCTAGTACGACTAGTAGGTATCAATGACTCGGTTATCGACCACTAGACGAAGCGCAATTACCATATTGAATATGTGAACCACATATCGCATATAAGTTCACTATACTACTTCTCATAAAATATAGTGTCATCAAAATATAGTTTCAATCACCAAGCAATTTTCCTCAGTGCGTACATTTTATAATTTCAAGTAAAAACAAACTAACAACTGTACATTTACAACTGTCTATGGCGAATCTATATGGATGATAGTAAATTAAGTTCAATTATTGGTTATTTTTAATTATTTTTTTTTTGTAATTATTAGGATATCTTAAATTCTTGTATGGTATTTATGATACAATATGGTACGGTACTTTTGATCGGCAATAGTAATATTAGAATAAAAATTTGACATTAAATAATTATTATTTATACATATATTAAAGCAAAAAGAAATGACTTTAAAGCGTTAACAGAATGCAAGACGTTCTTAATTACCTGTTCACAATCATTTGTTTGGGTGTCGGTTTTATTTAACTCCAAGCAATTGCCGTCGATCATGTGATATCGCAGACATGTCGATCGGCACTGAGCGATCCTAATGATTGGACCAAGATCCATGTCGGCGGCCACCAGAGCCAACGTCGCGCAGAATATCAATGTCGAAAGCCATGCGATCTTCATCTTCAATAACAAAAAAACTTACTCCTCACTTTTTTTTACCACAAAATTATTATTTTCCTTCGATTAAAACTCGTAGATATTTCGCATTCTAATCGATCATAGATCGATTATAAATCGACAGGGGAGACACACACGAAAGTCACGGACGTAGATTCCACGAACGAAATTTTAGTGTGACTGCGGTCCTTCGGGGTTCGGCAACTTCCTTATATAACCGCACGTCCCCCACTGCGCGCTCTCCGGGTTTTCGTGGGTCCCCACCCTTACTAAGTTATTGTGAAGAGCATCCCTCGTAATTATACGTCGTCGTCTCTCAGCATATGGCCTGCCCCGAGGTCTCAGTCCTGACCGAATTATTCAGCCTATGTGAAATGTAGGCCAGTTTGTTGAAGAAATCGCGATGCAACGAATGTTTCATAACTTGGATTAGAATATTCTTTGTGAAACAAATAATTCTTTTAGTTGAATAACGAATAAATTTGGATAATAGAATAATAGAGTATATGGAATAAATAAGGAATTAATAAACAGTTTAATAATAAATACGACAAAACAAGCTATCGCTTGAATTGATATAGCATTGAACAATAAATTTCTTTACTGCATAATGGTTTTCATGATAGTGATTGATAAACTGATTTCAAATAGGAAATAATTAATGATATTTTTTTTTAATTTTTTGAGTTTTTTCCTTGAAAACAATTTTCCATCGACACAACAGCGATATCGAATAAAAGATTTAGCATTAATTTTCTATTCTAATTCAATTGAGTTTGAATTCTTTTTAAGTTGAGAAAAGCACAATGTATAAAATGTAGAAAAACAAGATATTTTATAATTATAATTTTAATATAAGCTACAATTCTTTCAAATGTGCTTGCTAATCGTAATTGTTATTAAATTCTAATATTATTATTTGAATTTAGATTATATAACATTATAAGTCATAAAAAATCATGATTTTACAATAATTTTAACGAGGAACGAAATTTGGGAGCAAAGTTAATTTTGATTCGTATCCAAATACCAAATTGTTAGTTTTATTGTGATAGAAAATTGGTTGGTTAAGATAGTGTTTTTTGGTCCATATGCTGCACGGGAATCTCGTATCGTAGGACCAGAGCGTAGATAATTACAATAGGTCCCAGTGAATGCAGTTATTATTAGTGAAGATGGTAGAAACGATATTTGCTACATCATGCTAGATGCACGCTTTAACACTCATCTTTTTCTTTCGAAAAAATTTGTACGCTTAATTTATAATAAAATATTTTTTAATAAGAAAGATTATTAAATATAAAGAATTTCCTACATTTACATTAAAAATTATATTTGACTTTTTTTCTATTGGATATAGTCAGGTCACATAAAAAAATATGTATGAAAAGTATGTATATCTAGTATTTTACATTTTATTTTATTAAATTAGAACTCTACTGAAAGTATTGATCATTTGTACATAAAATCGTACATTTCTACGAATTATTTTTATAACGTATTACTAAGAATATAATAATAATAAATAATAATAGTCTTTGATTTTTTCGGATTCCTTGAAAGAGAATGGTCACGCTTCAACCTTACCATTATAGTCACGAAATTTAAGCGCAATTAGGCGTTCCGCCTATCCAACATCCGGGGTCTCTGAGTAGTCTTAATGTAAGAAAGAAGGTTCAGAGAAGATCCAGTGTGTGGATCCTTGAACGGAAACAGACGCGCTGTGGATCAAATGACCGATCCACCCATCATAGTTTGATATTACCTCGAAAATTCATTGCATACTTCCCATCCCCCTCATTCAGCAGGTTCATACATGAACTGTTCCACCCATCCTTGCGATCGGGAAAGAAAAATAAAAGATGCGAGGTGGGAGGGAGGGAGGAAAGCGAAGCGAAGGAACAGATTGTACTACGTCTCCCGCCGGAAGTCGGGATCTGTGGGTGCCGCGTGCTACGTCACAATGCACAGGATGTGTACAAATAAGAGTATTTGTCCGCGGCGGCTGATTGTAGGGTGAAAAATATACGTGACGCTAAAAACGGAGGAACGAGAAAGTTGGGTTGCATCCCTCGTACTTAATGCCCGACGGTAAAATAGAAAAGGGGCCCGAGAGATCCATTCATCTAGGCGGCGTAGTTCAGGGGTGGTGCACGCATGGATCGCATGAAGGCTCCTTCAATGGACGCGAGAGTGACGTTTCATTGTGCGCCGTGCTTTTCTCACACCTGGCTCGGCGCGGCTCCGCTCCACTCCGTTTCGCTTTGCTCGGACGTGCACGAAAATATTATCTTAGCATACATAGCTCCTGGGTACAGAATTCCAAACTAACGTATGGATATACACGATGATTAATCAGTTTCTTGGTTTTCTGTCAATAATAAAATTAAATGATTGATTATCGAGTTGCTTCTTGTCTCATACAATACGTTATTGTGTTCCAGACGGACGAACAGTCCGTTTTATTCAGCTATTTTTCATCTGCCCTTTCTAAAATATTATTTCATATTTTTTTCTTTTAGATTTCTTTGGGAATATTTTCATAATTGAAGTATATTTCCGAATTTCATTATACTACTATTCTTATATAACTATTTTATATAAAATATTTAATAATATAGTAACTTTACGAAGGAACAACTGTCGTGTTATCGCATACCTATCGTCTCTCAGGAGTAAATGAGTCCTGTTTTTTATTAAAGCTGATTATTTATGAGCTTTGTAATTCGAGAACACGAAAGATTATCGCAGGTCGAGCGATTTTCCGTGCGATTATGTCCATTTTCCAGGATTTAGTCCTATCTTCTGTAAGAGACAGAACTTGTAAGACCCTCATCTTTCCTCGTCAGTCGACCTCCTCGTCTTGCTGAGATTTAGATTATATCTATTGCCCACATTTTATCGCAACCTCTTTCTTCCGTATGCTGTTCGTTTCGTGTGCTGCAGAATCTTTGTTATACAAAATAGAACTTTCGATCTCACTTCGGTAAAAGATAAAAATTAACAAAAGAAAGCATTTTGGCAGCTTTATTTTTTTATTACGTTGCTCTTTATATTAATTTACGCCGCATTGTTTCAGACGCAAAATTATCCAAAATTCGAATCTTGAATTAACATTCTACAAATTTTGATAATTTGCTTCAAGGATAATGGCAGGGAATCATCCGTCCGTCATTTGTTAAATGATCCTAAAGATCGTTGACTAACAAAGTGGAAAATTCAGACCGATTCGTTTCCGAGGAAGGAAATCGAAAGCTTTGAAAGGCAGTTTTCGCGTCAAATGTGGCAGTGACAAATTTTTATTGTAGTCGCTTCACTTCCCCTTACTCTTCGATTTACGCCGTCATGCGGAATAAGCTGCGGCGCAGACATATTTCTCTAAACGACAGGTCATGGTGGAAGTCGGCTATTGAGAAGCCTCGGATTTCAACTTTTGTACAGACGAGGATTTTGGTGAGGATCGACATAGCTCTGCATCTGACAAATTCTCAAAAAGCAAAATTTATAGCCACTGCGGCACCGGTGGGACATCCTCGGGTCAAAAGCATGATTGGAGAGTTTACGACTTTGTCGCGCAGGGAGAACTTTCTTTACTTTTATTCATCCATCTTCTATTTCTTTGCGTTATATTGTAAACGCCACATTATGGCATATTACTGCAGTATTATTAAACTTCAGAACTTTTCACTTTCGAGAGCATTGACGTTCTTCACATGGGAGGAAGAGGGGAAATTGCCATCTTTTAATCTTTGAATTTTAGAATTAATATTCTCATTGTGTATATGTATATATATATCAATATGTACTGTAAATTTAATTTTTAAACAATCTTTTTAACGAAAAAGAAAATCAAGTTTTCCTACTTGTATATAATATTAAATGATAGTATATATCAATGTTTGTGCGAGGGCGTAAATATTCTTTTTTGTGCAATAAAAGAAATGCATATTATAAAAAATACAAATATTGTGAAAAATTGGAATATTTCTGAAACTTTTTTGGAAATGTTTTTTTAAAAATTGTATTTTTTGTTAGATATTTTTTTCGAATATTCTCATAAAATATTTTTAGAATCGCTTTTATTCATTATATTTTCTAGAAATTAGACTCGGTTGTCTTTTCACGGAAATTAGGACGGTATAGGTAAAATTTTTTTGTATTATATATTATATGAAATCTCTTATTTTTTTATGACTTTGAAGACGCAGACTTTGCGAAGGTTTCTGTACGGTAATTATGAACGTGGTCTGCAGACAAATGAATAAGAAAATCTTTTCAATCGTCTCGTCCCATGTTCCATCTTTCCGAAACAGGAAAGATTTATATGCTCTAACTTCTAACTTCAAGGTTTTTATTTATGCTATTATTTTGTAGGGGTAGCATTAATTTTGATTTTTATCTTTTCTCCCGTCAATAGTGACGATTATTATTTATAACGAAAAATCATTGTCATACTTAAAACTGTGATTATACTGCAAATTCAATATAATTTTATTTGTTTAAATTGTCAGAATATCATTAGAAGCGTTCTTATAGAATTTAATGACACAGTTATTATTTACAATAGAAAGTGAATAAGGAGAAAAAAAATTTAATTTTGTAAAGAGAGAAAAGGAGAGATTTTTATTAAAATTTTAATATTTTTTTGAAATAAATTTTGTTAATTAAAGTTAAATATATTATATTATGCAATATATTTTTATATAATTAAAAGACATATCNATATATATGTATATACACCAAATATTTACGAAGTATTTACGATAACCTATAAAATTGGATTATACAACAATTTTTTTATTTTATATAGCATTGTATATATGTGTATTACATGTAAATGCAAATTGCAAGTATAAAGCCACATGCAAATTTTCAAATTGGCCGACGCACAAAAGAACAATGCACTTCGTGTTCTTCGCACGCCGTTAATTTGCCGCACATTTCTTTCATGATTACAATATCTGGTCTTGCATGACAAAAGCGTTCACAAAAGGTAACACAGCTAATATTCGCACGCACGTGCATATATGCAATTATATATACATATATATATATATATATATCCCAATGGATTCACTACTTTGTGATGAAAAGGAGAATTGTTAGACTGGCTACCTAATCGTTGCTGAGAACACAATCATAAAGTCGCGAAAACCACGCAAACCGCAAGATCTTTTTATATGAGGAAATGTATCGCAATTCTTTTCTTTTACTTTTGGAAAAGATAATTACGATCTATGATGAATTAATTTTACGAAATTAAGTTACATGATGACATAAGGCATTACATTTATTTGAAAAAAATGTCTTAAATATTTTTTCATTTCGTATATTTAAAAATTTAATAATAATTTCAAAACAATTCTTTTTATCTTGGATTAAAAAGTAACATGATGGATAATCAAGCCAGGTCGATCCTAGGAACCTCAGTAGGGCGCATATCAGGCCTAACCGCATTAAGATTACGCAGTAAGGTTCGAAGCGGTGAAATTGGCTGGGACCTCATCGTGCGATCATTATGCTCCTCCATCGTTTACAACGTTCGTAATTCGTAAATAACAGTGTCGGTGAGAGCGCCGTAGCTCCGCGGGCGTTTAGCATATTTTATAGAGAAAAGGAACGGAAGAGAAAAACGAAAAAAATAGAATGCTGTTGGATGCGGGAGGGACGGAAATTAAATTCGGTAAGATGAGAACGAATGTATAGATGCGCAGGCAAGATTTTATTTTATTTTGAGATAAACGATTCAAGAGTTTGCCATCGTTACAATCTGTGATATTATATTCTGAAACGATAAATAAATTTTGTTATAATGCGTGAATTAAATTATGATTATTACATATACGGAATATAAATTGGTTTAAAAATCATAATTATCACATATTACAATTATTTTTGTAAAAAATCAGTGCATATAAAATAGAACATAAATAGAACAAGAATTTTATTATTTTAATTCAATATAAGTTACACAGCAAATTATTTTAGTAGAATTCCTCTTGTGTAAGAAGCAGCGGGATTAGAAAAGAGCGTAAATCGTTCGAACGATCCGGAAAATTCAAAGCGACGCGTCCTGAAATTCCTTGGTCCTGGCTTCGTCATGCTCGATCCAGAGACGCGCGTCGATCCATCATTCGGAAGAGTGGCAGAAGTGTCCGGCGGTATCTGGGATACGTCAAAGCGAGCCCCAAGTTTCGCTCGTGCACTTCGTCTTTTCGGAGAGAGAAGACCATCTCGCGCGCGACCATATGGTCGCCGGCGGCACAGATCATTATTTTCTAGCAGGATTGCTCAGAAGAGGGATCCAGGGGAAAGGGAACGTGGAAAGGGGAGATCGGGGCCCACCACGAAATTGCTCGAAAATTACTCGGCGCACCTCGCTCGGCTTTTCGTTTTTCGGGGATAATTTTATGATCCGGGATTTTTAATTTGAATTTCAATACGGAGCGGAGCGCACACGATCCTTCTTCTCCGTGCCTCATTCTTCCTGGAACGCGATACCGGCTGCTACGATGAAAGTATCGATTCGCCTGATGGGTGTCAGAGTATTTGTTCCGCTTAAATTATTTCCGCAATAGATTGCTACATAATCTAAAGTGGAATTTATCAACTATATATTTATTGTATGTAAAAGAATCGATCGAAGCTTTATTAAATTTTGATGTAAAATTCAGTATATACTAAATTCCATGAGAGACACCGTCATAGTAATAGATGTATAGTCTATAATATATCATACGCCATAGATAAATCATAATTTTTTTTACGCTGTAACATTACACTCTACTTCGACGTGTCAGCTATGTGATACATTGGTAGCACTTGGGATTTAATATACGTCGCTTTTTCTTGATGTATTAAATTTTTTATTGACGCACCATTAAGATTATGCCACCAATCATGCGAGGGCTTACTTAAAATACCGTGACGGGGATCGTATATACATAGAAAACTTAGCAGCATTTCATAAGTGCGTTGTCGTGTATACACTTTTGTCAGTTCGTTACTTAGACGAGTGACTCGAAACTCTTTGAGTAGCTACTTCCCTCGCTCTCGAGAGATCTCAGAGGGACCTCGGATTCTGAGCATCTACTTTCATGCAGATTCAGCCTTGCACGAATCTCTCCGAAACGCTCTTGGAGCGTTTATCCTTATTTGCATATTTCGTGAAACATGCAGCGGGGAATGGCGCGTAAAGCTAAAATGCAATCTGGAACAGAACACCGCGATTTTACGATGCTATTAATCGCACAACGTTGAATAAATACACGCGCATGTTGCAAGAAGTGTTAATTACTTCCTTAATTAATACTCTCTTGCGCACGATGAGCTATAAACTTATATTTATCGATACGACATCGTTTGAATGCTATGTCCTATTTGTTGCAATAATATTTTATTGCAACCGTGAAAAAAATTAGATTTACTTTATGATAAATAGAATCAAAATAAAAAAATATCCAATATATATTTCATAATTGTGTAACAAATTTAGGAATTGCTCAACTCAATCATTTTTTTTTTGCTTCGCCCTGCCCTCGTTTTTTTCTCCTCTTTGGCATTAACCCAGCCCTCCATAAAATAGAGAATTATCGTCTTCTCTTTCCTCTTCAACATTTTTGGCGGACAGAGCTCCACGACAGAATTACATTTTTTTCCTTTCTGAAGATAAATCTGCCCGCGTGCCATATGTCGACTTGATCCTGGAAAACGTTTTCCGATTTCTCGCGTGCAACAGATGGCTGGGTGGGGCAGTTCGTCCTCCTATCGAGGGATCTGGAAATCCTATGAGAGCGATTCTTTTTCTCCTCGACATGATCTCCCTAGCCATGAACTAACAATTTATATTACATCGGAATATCGCTTAAAAATCACAAAAGAAATATACGTATATATTGGAAAATATCTAAAAAGTTTATCTAAAAAGTTTTTATACACTTTAGAATAGAAAATTAATATTATTACTAACTATATAAGAAGCCGACGAAGATAAAATTATTTATACAATCAGAAAGTTGGTAAAGAATTTGAATATTCTTTAGATACGAATAATGAATAAAATAATCAGCTTATCTTGCGGTCAATTAATGAGCAAGATTTAAGCAGGAGAAATTTAAGTATCTAGTATGGCTTTATCTAATGTAGTGATTTAAACGTCATTTGGAAAATAATTCGGAATTAATGAAGTTTAAAGATAAGAAAATGAATAGTAATTTTACACGTTTTAAATATAACAATTTTTTACATCTCTTACATCTCTGATAAAATTAAAAATATTAAAGATTAATTATAAAGATATTATATAATATTATAAAAAGTTATATTTTAAAAGTTATTAATTATAATATAAACAAAAAGATACATGTATATATGTATATAAAAATATATAAATATATGTATATACACACACACACACACTTAAAGAAAAGACAGGTGCCATCAATGTTTACACACACATATTATAATATACATATATATATGTATATACATATATAAATTCCTACGAATGTTTTAATAAATTTAAAAGAGGAATAAAAATGACGCGACACATCGCGAAAAGAATGTGTGTGGGAAGGGACGATCTACTATTATAAATCATAAGGATGATTATGTTAAAATTCGCTAGGGCCAGCTCATTAGTTCGCGAAATATCGTCCGGTTTCTCTTTTTATCTCGTCTTTCCAAGGCTATCTAGTCGGAGGTAGAGAGGGGAGAAAAGGGGACGAGATGAACGGCGTAGAAAACAATTTGGACGTCCCATTTGAGACTCGGGTAGTGCCTTAATTAGTCCCATCGCAGCAGATTACCAATCAGCAATTCAGCAATTACGATACGGTGATTTTTCAACCTGCAGACTATAACATTCGAGACTCTTTAAGTATTATAAAGGTTTACTGATAAAATTCCGATATACATATACATATACATGAAAATATACTTTTCCTTAGTTTCCTGTATTACGAAAGTATCGATATAAATGGATCAGTATGTTAATTTCAAAAAAGTTTTTTTCTTTTTTTGGCATGTTTTTTACAGTTAAGGTTGATAAAATAATTACATGAGTAATTCACTAAAATATGAAATTGCCTAAAAAATTGATTACTTTTTCAATCCGATACAATTAAAATGAGAAGCATTCTCATGGAAACAAGAAAAGGAAGCAGTCTATTCAATTTCGGCAAATCTCCCTCTTTTCTCCCCTTTTCCCCTCCTCTTAAGCCAATCCTCCGAAGGAAACTGTTAAATCTATTACGGCTGTAAAGCTCGATCACGATCACGTTCCGTGAAGAGGGTCGAGGATCAAGGCTCGAGCGGCAAGTTGCATCTTAGTAAGAAAGGGGGAAGAAGGGGGAGAGACAGAGAAGTGTGTTTTGTAGTTTCGGTCGCAGGTAGGCGGCGAACGGACCCCTGAAATCACTCGAAAAATGAGGGGGTACACAGGCCTCCGTAACTTTTCTTTTCTCTTTTTTCTTGTTCAAACGCGATATAATCGTTTGTCCTCTCATGGAGGGTGGACGTGGAAGAATGGCGGTGAAAGGGATGAAAACTGCTCAGTAGTTTGTCTCTGTAACTCTTTTAGTTTGATAATTTCGTTCTGCTGTCTCGTCGTTGCTGATATCCTGCAGTCGATGTATACGCGTTAATCTTTTTAATATATCTAAAATTAACGTTAATATGTATTCTAATAATAATATAAATTAATATTTTATTAATATTAAATTAATAAAAATTAATATTAACTTGTAATAACAAATTAACTTAATATTACAGTAAATTATACTGATAACAAGAGTGTTAGATAATATTAAATCCAAAACGAGATTTTAGATAAGAATCTAATTTAAGCTTTGGAAAATATTAAAAGATCTATAATTTCGATCCTAAAATTTGATAATATTTTACAAGAATAAGCGAAGAGTGATGTAAGTAAAGTGAAGGATTCAAAACGCTAACAAGCTAGAAGAGCAGACTTACTTCGTGTAAGTCCTTATCTGCAGAACGTTCATCTCTCAGGAAAAAAAGGTCACTAAGACAAAGATACTTGATATATTTCGGAGAAACACGTTATCAGAAACATGTTATCAGAATATTAACATGTCTCTTCAAGTATACAGATAAGGCGATGACATTTTGGATACATATAAATAGGAACAGAACATTGTCATCATTTTTTGTTCCTCGTCAGTTCTAGGTGCAATTTGATCGAATTTAAAAAGTGGATCCACACAAAACTCGTAATAAAATGATCCTGTAATTTTATTTTTATGTTTAATTAGCACTTATATTTTATGTTTCCTCAAATTTTTCGGAAATCAAAGAGTATATTTTTTTACAACTACTTTTACTTGTATTAACATAAATTTCAATCTTAAGAGATGGAAATCTCTAATTATATATGAATTATATATGTACATTTGCTTGTATATTTCAATGTTACCATATAATCTCATATCAATTGCTATTTACAAAGAATTTAATAAGAACATTTAAAACGAGAATCTAGATCTATACTCTTCATAAGTTTAATTTTATACTCATATATTGTTCCTACTTATTCCTAATACATCGATTATTAACATGCGAGGATTAAGGACGTTCTTTCATGCAGTAATGCTCATCCAAATCGAGCTCTTGCCCACACATTAAAACCTCTCTTGGAGAGAAAATTATTTGAGTGTAGTTTTGAGAGTCACTGCGTAGTTTAGCTAATAATCTTTTCATTTCAACCTTATTACTCGTCAAAGTAAAGTATAAAAACAAAAATGCGCATGCTTTTCTTTTTCGAAAGCGAGTACCGCATGCCCTAATATTCGAAGTTATATAATATTTCTTATATATTAATGTCAAATGTCTCAAATTTTAACCCCCGCAATGAATGTTGCGCTTTCGGTCATGTATAGAAGACCTTTAAATTGACGTATGGTGTAAGTTTCAAGAACATTCTAAGACAAGTGATTTTTTGAAAGAACGTCCTTAAGGAGATAAAAAATGAAAAATGGAAATTAATTCATTTTAACTCACACTGAGAGAAATGTTTTATATTATGAACGAAAAGTTTTATTGATATATGCTCAAGAAATTCATTTAGTTGCTGTAAACAAATATGTTATTTGCTTACATCTTGTTAAGTCGTTTTGGTTTAGAGAACAAAACAGTTTTGTTCTCTAAACCAAAACGATTTAACAAGATGTAAGCAAATAACATATTTGTTTACAGCAACGAAATAAATTTCTTGAGCATATATCAACAAAACTTTGATTCATAATACAAAAATATTTCTCTCAGTGCAACATAATAATTCTTCTAATTAATTAGAGAAAGTCAGTCTCGAATCGTTAAAATGTACAAATCAGTTCTATCTCTGTGTCGATCTTATTGAGCTATCTTTAGTTTAAAGCTTTAAAGCTTTAAAAATCTTGGAATTTCGAGTTATTTTTCTTTGACGAGTATTATCTATTATCTTGAGTTATCTATTATCTTTCTCGTTACATGCGTCTTCGAATTTCTCGACGAATTTTTCGACGAAAGTTTTCCTATAAACAATATCTTTGACGAGTCGTTAGATCTTATGCGGTCATCACTGTCGCTGGAAGCTGTTTGTTACCATCATTGCTATTCGTCGCGTCTACCTGATTTGATGTTCTCGGCGATTTGTCTGTTGCATCTGTTTCTTGATTCTTTTCAACATCGACGTAGTATACATGCCGCGCGGCATAGCAGAGTATCATCATTTCAATTAATATTAGTGCGTTGCACGTCACTGAAATCGAGAACAGGAAAATTATGAAGCGATATTATCAATTCTATATTACATTTAAATCAATCTATTATCAATGGAAACATTTATTATTAAAATTGTGAAACGTTTTAAAAAATTTGTATTAATTTTAGAATTATTAAAAAATCTATATATAGACATTCTAAATAGATATTAAAAACATGGATTTGTGTAATGTAGAGCTTGAAATTGAGCTTTTACACTTGAAACTGATATAATTTTTGATTGAATTAATAATAATTTTATCCATATTAATAAAGATTAAAATATTAATATTAATATATAAGAACATAAAATATCACACATTAATAATATCTAAAGAAATTTTTTTTGACACAGTTGATACCTACGCTGTTTCATGTTGGTTTGAGAAATTTATTCGCAGCACGTGTAACGTAAATTTAACGGTAAATTTTTATGGCGCTCGCGGATGCTGCGTAACATCTCTTTTTCAGTAATACGTAATTCTTTGTTACACTTGGTCGCAAATTATGGAGCAGTGAAAAATAGAGACGTATTCTAAATTTATTGAACAATTTTATCATGCTGTTTGAAGATATTATCGGATCAATAATATTATCATTTTTATCGATCCTTAGAATAGTAGTATAATAGTAAATGTAGCAACATATACATATATTACCATTGGCGTAAGTGGCCGGAGTGAGAGGAGGATTGCACGGAAATACGCCGGCGGCAGGCAAGGCTCTGATAATACCAGTCTGCAGCTTAGAGAACAACATTACCAGTTGTGACACCAGTGTTTTAAAATGTAACTTAGCCTCTGAAATGAAATGGATAATATCGATCAGAAAACTTTCATTTCTATTAATGTCCCATGAACAGCAATTTCTCGAAAATTATTTCCTGCAATATTCAGCGATCATATCTCAAGATAATTATTACTGTTATTATTATTATTCGACAAATGTGTGTATTAGACTTAATAATGATAAATTTCCTTCGATAAATTGTGATTAAAATGTATAGAAAGTTTCTCGGAAATGAGAGATAAATATTAATTGAACTCATCACTGCAAAAATGAAAATAAAATTATCAAAAGTTAAAAGTGAAATTATAAACTCAATGCATTAATAAAATATGAATGATATTATTTTCTCAGTTTAAGTATCTTTTCTCAGTTAAGTATTGTGATAAATATATTAACTTTTAAGAAAATTTTGCAAGAAAAGATAAAATAAGATAAGAATAAGATAAAATAAGAAAAGAAGAGAAAAAATAACATATTGATTAATTGTTGATTGTATGTACAGTACAAACAGCTACAGATATTGAGAAAAATACTGGTATATTCTGGGTAAAATCTTCCATTAAATGTATGCTGTAACAAACCTTGAATAAACGTGCATACTCATTACCTGGAATCGCTGAATGCAAAGTCTTTGTAGCGATAGTTAAACTGTATATCCCTAGAAGTATGCTGATTACCATGACCGGCTGAAGGAACGTGCCGTATTGTGTGGCAAGCATCGGATCCTCAGCTTCCATATAGAGCAAAATGAAATAGAGAAGACTCTGAAAATACGAACATTTTCTTATATATATTTACAGTTTCCAAGAGTAGCGAAGGAAAAATTAAGTTGATGTAATCAATTTTAATTAATTTAAGTAATTTAATAATCAATGCGGCTAGAATATTAAATACAATCTCGGCGTGGATATATTTTAGCTATTCTTTGCGTTGAAGAAAATTTAAATTAATAATGCCATATGATGAATAGCAACTGGTTTTTATAAATTTTAATTATTTTGCGCGGTAATTATAATAGTTATTTAGCATGAGTAAAGCGATAATCGGAGCGTGAAGAAGAGGGGGAGGGAGATGCTTTTTTACCTGGGCGATAGGAAGCTGTAGGGCCAAGATTCCTATCCAAGACAAATTGGCGTCGGTCATTTGAAGGTTTGGAAAGGGCAGACAGGGCCAGCAGCAACAAGGCCCGACTCGTAACATCAACGTTGGCGTCTCGCTCATCTTCCGACGACCGACATCCAGCAGGAGAAGATAGAGCCGATACAGCGAAATCATTAAGAAAATCTGAGTTACCGCCTCAGATAGTAACTGGCCTCTGTCAAAAGTCGAAGGAATGTCATTATTTTCGCAAGTTTTGCGAAACAAATGAACAAATATTAAAGTAATGAGATTCTGAGGAAATTATTGTTGCCGAGAGAGATCGACAAAATTGAAAACTTGAAAAACATAGAAATACAATCAATAAAATTGATTTTCATCAGTTTTTTAATGATTATAGATATAGAACATAAGATATTATTATTTAATAACATGATATAAATTAATAACAACTCAGGAGAAAAGAAATTTATATAAAATGTTTGTGCAAGTGATAACTTTTTTAAGTGAGTCATTAAATCAATGTTTAGTATATGAAACACAAAAGGCTATTAGAATTCCATTTTGGAAAGCACTATCGTTAACAAATGCAAACACTATTCGCGAGGTTAATAATGTCAAATACTAAGGAAAGATAATATATTAGAATGATAATTTACATTGATAAATAAATAAGAGAGAGAGTAACGTAAAATATGATGAAAAATAGTGAGATTTTAGAGAAAAAAATGATGGATTTTGAATAAAATTTTCTTTATCGATCTATAATTTATAATAAAGTCCTAATTTTACATTTTGTATAGTCTAATATGTACGTATTGTATACCTTTTTTTTATCTTAAAATGTTTTTGTTTTGTAGAATATTAGTTTCAAAGAAACAGAGAGAGAGAGAGAGAGAGAGAGAGAGAGAGAGAGAGAGAGAGAAAATGATTTAGAGTTATTTATTTAGATATTATTTATCTATGTGTGTGTGTTATCTTGCTATAGATATCTTCATTCACAAGAAATTCGTAAAAGTGATTGATCAGAGACACTTGATCAGAGTTTTGTAAGTCATTGTACATTGAGGTTCATCGATGAAATGTGTTTGGTTAATAATTTTTTATATGTAAAACTGTACGTAGAAATCTGTTTCGAATTACAAATTTGAAGTGGATGTAAAAGCGTAAAGTGAAAACAGAAATGACTCAACGCAGTTATTTTACACTTCGCTGGTGATAAGTTTCTTTCGTTATTTCGTCAATGAATCTTTGCTTTTTACCTTGGTATCGCAATTGCCATGAGGCTGCAAACACTCGCGACAGGATATACCGATAGAATTATAATGGCATTTGTCTTATAAAAATCCGATTCTTTTTGGAGAAGAATATTACGACAAGCACTGGCAGAGAAGTATATTGTGAGGACCAAAATGATTGAACCGACGCTTAGCAATGCAGTACCTAATGCATTTAAACCTGCAAAAAGAAACAACGATTAAAATAAATTAATTGTATTAAATTTATAAAAGTGATTGATAATTAGTCCTTTTTTTCCAACATTTTTATTTAAAAATTAACATTAGTTCAATGATTATCATTTCTATTTTATCTTTTATTTATAAATTAACAGTATAATTTATAGATAGTATAATTATAGATAGTATAATTTATAAACGTATTAATATAATATTGTTCTTATTGTTTTATTAATTATGTTAAATTATTTTTTTTAGTTGCGATTTTATTAAGAGTGAAAATAAAACTACTTGAATATCAATATCTGAATATAGGGGAGAGTTGCCGAATGCGTACCGGTCTCCTAAATCGTACCTCTTCAATATTTTATAGTTTCATTTAATATAAACAACATTTATTAACTAAAATATGAAGTAAATGAGAAATGAGTAATATAGACGAAAAAATTAACATGTTATATCTTATTTTGTGCTTGCTATCAGCATTTAAAAAAATCAGGTATAACTGATTAATTAACTGATTAATTTGTTATTAGTGAAAGATTTAACATATAATAAGAGGTGCCTTAAATATCAAGCTTCAATTTTCAACGTTTATTTGGATTTCAAAAGATACCAAATGCAAAATATAATTAAAAATAGCTTAAGTGGTACGCATTTGGCAACTCTCCCCTATTGCAAAATATTCTGACCATAATATCTTCTCTATGTATTTATATGTATATTATTACGTAATGATGCACGTGTACTGAGAACTATTATCATTATTTTCTAACTTTTCTTATCGACGAACATTGACAATAATGATGATAAAGATGTTAAAATTTCTCACAATTTATTACGGTTATGTCAATTATGAACTAGAAAATCAATAAGAGCCAAGATACTGTAGATTTACTACGGAGAACAATTTATGATATATTTTAAGGCAGATGTGCTTCTCGTAATTTCAGTTTATAATTCCGTTATCACACACGTTAATCTTTTCAGTTATCGCATATTTGTTCGAAAAAAAATTCTCACAAGATTTATACCAAGAAGCAGTTATCTAAAGTAGACGATAAAAAAACATTGATTAAAACGTATTAAAAATATAATTTTATATAAACGTATTTAAAAATAGTTTAATGTCATCTTCATATAAAAGATTATTCAAAAATGATAGATTTATTATTTAAATGAAAGTTTATATATATTTAATATATAAAATAAAATAAGTAAAAAGTTACATGATTACTTATATACTCTGAATAAAATAGAATATATACCTACGTTTAAAGAAAATTATAGTCATACATGATGTAGAAAGAATTGTAAATCGCGATGCGCTTATCAAAAGTTTGCTGTTGCATTATTAACTTGTTTAACTTGTTCGTTCAACATGTTTTATAACAAGTGTATTATACAATTATTTATAAATTTTACAATCATGCATTAAATACTCGCATAATTCATGAAAATAATTGTTTAAATTATTTTCGTTTGCAAAAAGTTTTTTGTCGTGTAATAAAATTGATGTATTTTATTTATATGTATTGATAATTATTGATAATACACATTTGTATTTGTATAACGTTTATACATTTCTTGTATAATGCTTATTCTTGTTACATATCTTTATGCAGTACTTTTACAATCGCAAATAGCATAAAAATTTGATACTCCCTATTTATCTTTTATAAATATTTTCGATACTCGTGTACGTGCACATAAAAGTAATGAATACTTTTCGTATAAGTTACGTCCGAGAATTTTCGAGGATATTCAGTTTGCACGAATAAGGTCGTGTACCAGACGAACTTGAGTCCAACTTTCACCGATGCGCTTACGTCGTTCAATGCAAGCGTATCTGCATTGTATGCATTGCGATAAACTCGCTTTCGTAAAAAAAAAAGACGGCTGTGCATTAACGTAGTATGTTTCTATATGCATAAATTAAGTACAAAAATATCGCGGACTCTTGTTTCATATGAGAATTATACTTTATATTATTTTATATATCTCGAAATCTTAAAAAAGGAACAATTCCTGGGCACTTGATACGTTGACTTAATGCACTAGTATTTCTGTTATGCGATTTCTATTGCACCAAACTCGGAATACCTGCTTTAGATACGTAACTCACTTTCTACTATTCACAATAATATTTTGTGTGAGCTCGAACTTTTAATGCTGTTTATAACAAAGTTATAGTTACCGATTTTTGAAATATGAGAATTAATAACAAGTAAATCGAGGTCATTAGGTAAATGAGACAAAATTATTGAATAATAAAGGCCCGTTTCTATCGATAAATACATATTTATTTCTGAAATCCTATAGCATATTAACCTACAGCATATGAAGTATATAGCATTTATCGATAAAAGCGCGTTCTAAATATGGGTGAAAGTCTGTAAATATTACAAAACCATTTAGAAGATAAAAAAAATCTTTTGTAATTTAGTAATTATCACGAAATTATTGATCATTTAATTAATTTGCTCAATTTCTATATTTATTTTTAAAGTAATTTTTTCATTCAATAACTTATTACTTGAGCTAATTTATAATTACATAATAAACCGAGTTATAATTATTAAACAAATATATTAAATATTGTTAGTAAGAAATATTACTATTACATTAAAATTATTGATTAAATTCTTCCTTTATTTATTTTGCAGATACTAATTATTCCATTTTGTGATCTTGTATCTTCCATTTTTCTTTCGAAAGAGAAAATCCCATTTTTGTTAACACCGGGTTTTATCGGCGGAATTACTACACCGTTATCCGGATGTCGTCGAGACTCACTTTCTACGAGTTCAATAGCGGAGGGCACGTTATTCAGGTTGCAATTAATATCCGCGTGAACAAAGTTCTCTATAGGATTGTTCATGATTGCAGATGCTCTACCGAATTTGTCAATAGAAAATTGTCACAACACTCTGTCTTCCGTCACTCGCGGGTTTGACAAACTCGAAAGGCACGCTCGCGCGAAGTAGTCTCACGAGTGAATTTGTGAAGAAAAGAGACGGTCACGGCAGTAAACAGTGAGAGTGAGTTCCCCACTTTTATCTGTACCGCCACTCGATTGCGATGTTGTAATGAATTACTTGTGAAAAAGCGTATATACCAGTGCGCACAAGATAGGAAGAGAGGGGAGGGGAGAGAGAGAGAGAGAGAGAGAGAGAGAGAGTTAGTGTAAGAAATTTTCTTTCCGTAAACTTTCTCTCTTCGTTACTATTATTTTTAAAACGTTTTCGCACAAAAAAGACAAAGTGCTAATCAAATAATAATTTATAATTATTAACATATATAAATTAACATATAAAAATTAACATTCTATATGGATAAAAATAAATAAAATTGATGCTTAAAATATACCGTTATACATGGAACTTTTAAATTTGAAGGATTATAAAAGAAAAATTTACATTAAGAAATGAAAAAGCAAAAAAAAAGGCACGAAAAAAGTAACAATTTTATGTTAAAACCAAAGCATATTTTTTGTTATTTTTTGTTAATTAACAGTGTAAAAATCTACTATATGAATGTATTTGATGTATATCATTCTCCAAATAATGAATCATTATATAATGATTTTGTAACTATCAAGTGATTTGATTTTACGTAAGAAAGTAGTATAATTAGCTTGTGCTACCTATGTTATCATCATAATGAATCATCATTATCTTGACTGGAAATGCTGATCATCTTAATCAATATTAACATTTGATTGTTACTGTACATTCTTATTTAGTAACTTAATTTTGGAACAAAGTTTTTTATTTTATTTTACGTAAATTATGTTATTCACAAACTCGTCGTAAATTATTGTACAATATTTATGATGTCTTATAATATCAATTATAATGAGCTTTCGAAAATTTTTTATTTTTCAATTATATTATCAAATTGAAAATTTAAGTTGTAATATTTTTTTATTTACCGTTAGTAATTCTTACTGGTTAGCGGTATCACTGACGAGAAACTATATCTCATTGGTGGCGGTATCCACTGGTCTAACTAGGTTGAAAGAAAGTGTTGACGTCTATGTACCTTCGAACGATATCCGTTACCGACTGTCGCTGAATCAATTTTTCAAGCATAATTATATACTGCAATTGTGAATAAATAGGAAAAATCGCAATTTTATTGTTACATTATTATTTTGTAGAAACCAAGTTCTTTTTTCATTGAAATATCTCTTTTTAATAATTTAGCACATTCATGTGCTTTTAAAATGTAATATTTTCTTCATACAAAAACAAAATTTTTCTCAGCACAATGTATCTCTATTTTTATAATCATTAGTAATAAGTCCATTAATAATTTAATTTTTTAACGGAAAATTTTATTTTTTTATTTAAAAGGACTTGAGGGATTTGAAAAGTCTTAAGAATTTAAACTTATAACTAGAGTAAGGGATAAGACTCTCTTTTACTAATTTTTAATCAATGATTTCTTAAGGATTACAAGGGATTGAATTTTGTATCTTCACAAAGATTTAGAGCAGCTTTATTGAAAGATTGAGAGTATACAATTTTATCTTGATGAGAAATATATTTGCAGATATTTTCATAAAAATTGTGGCATATTTTTTTATTTATAAAATATAAATATAGGTTAAATAATCTTTTTATACCATTTTTCTATTTTATATTTTTGAATATCAAACTTTGCAATGATAAATATATTCATGGAATTCTTGAATTCGAGATTGTATATTTTTTTTGCGTAACATTATCCTTGAAGTCGTATCAGAATATTAAACGGAAAACTTCATCACATTCGATTTGAAGAATTTACATTACATATTTGCAATACGTTATTGCAACACATATAGGATGAAAAATTTCGGCAGGTCACTGCAGCGCGATTGAGAGAAAAATTGGAAACCAGAGAAATGATTGATGGCCTATTCGATGCTGCAGTTTCGATTCATATCTGGTTCGTTAATATTTTTTTCTTCTTTTTTTCGCAGTCGCAAAATATCGCAATTGAAACCAGCTATGATGTCATATATTTTAATTAAATGAAAAATTAATTAATATTTAGTAATCACATTATTCAAATAAAATGGATTAATAAGTATCTCTTAACTATTTCTTAATTTAAATAAAGAAATGTAAAATATATTATTCTCTCATTGAATTGCTTTATTTTATATATACTATTTTTAAATTATTGAATTCTTATTTAATTATTAAAATAACTTAAATTAAGAAAAATATAAGAATTTTTTATATGAGAATTAAATAGCTATTCTAATTCTTGAAAGTATTTATATGCTGAACTTATAATTAATTCATAACTCCGAAAAGTAACTTCTCCGAGTTGAATTAATTCGTCTCGTGTCATTTCTCTTTTGATTCTCTGATTATCATTTGATAAATGTCAACAATGGAATGTCCTCCTTAAAGATCAATATTGGCAAAGTCTCATCTCGCCGGGGAAGAAGCTTGATAAATGCTTTCCCATAAGAAGGAAAAGAGGCAAATGCGACAGTGGTTTTAACTAATTTCCATGACACGATTTTCTGCCAGCCAGTCTAACCATTGTGTTCCAACTAAACGACATGAATGATATTAGATAGGGTATTAGCGAAAGGGTGAGATGGAGGGGTGAAAGAGAAGAGCGATTGCGATCGATTGAAGGACTTGAAATATCGGGTAGACGAATCTCGAAAATTCGAGCTCGAAGAATCTCCTTCTAAGATGGAGAACCTTTCGGGGCTTGTATGTGTGACCTTGGGTTAGAGGAATAGGTGGAACGAAAGGGGTCGATTCCTTGTGCAGATTAAGTGCATGCATGTGAGACTACTTTCTCTGTTGGCAGTGCTTTTTAAAGGTTGAAGGGTTCGGTCATGAAATTGGCTTCGTTACTGCATGTTGATATTGGCATGGCAAACTTTATTTCAGTATGATAAAGATATACAGGGTGTCCCAGAATTGTTGTACAATATTTCATGAGCCGGTAGAGCGGACGAAACTGAGTAGAAAAGTCCTCTACCATTTTACAATTTTCGCAATAGTTATCGAGATTAAAAATAGCTGTATTAGCTCGGCCCTCCGCCGAATACAAGCGCGCGGCGAGATACGACCGCCCAGCGTTATTGTTACCAAGATCGCGCGAGGAGTTGTTTACTACACGCGGCAATGCCTAAAAGAGGCGGTTTTGAGCTGCGATTGTTCCCCTGTTTTTTGTCATTTATAGAAAACAACTCTTCGCGATTTTGGGAACAATGACGCTGGGCGGTCGTATCTCGCCGCGCGCTTGTATTCGGCGGAGGGTCGGGCTAATACGGCGATTTTTAATTATTAATATCTCGTTAACTATTGCGCAAATTGCAAAATGGTAAAGAACTTTTCTATTCAGTTTCGTCCGCTCTGCCGGCTCACGAAATTTTGTACAACAATTGTGGGACACCCTGTATATAGTGTGATATGACTTATTGTTATAGTATTACAGAAAAGTATATGTGTATCTTGTATCATCATAATGAAAATTATTTACGGTACAATTTTATATTTACTATAGTATAATATATTTATTGAAAATAATTTTTTTTATTCAAATATATCACATTAAAGACATAAACTTTATTTATTATATTTTTCAAAATATCTAAAGATTTACACGCGAAACTGCACATAAAACGTGTGTAAGATAAATAAGAGATTAATATCTGTGTATGAGATATATTAATATTAGAAGAAAAAATATTATACTTAATGTTAATGTTCTGAATAAAATCTCTGACAAGAAAAGAGAGTAACAAATTTTTAGAATTATTAATTTTTATGTAATAAATCTGGAGCAACTCTTATGTGTATGAAAAGAAAAAAATTTGGGAGGAATTTATCTCAACCTTATTGCTAGAATAGTCACGTTAAAGCATAAAGATGTGAGCTGTAATAGCGAGAATGGAAATAGATGCAAGGAGAATTTCTACTAAATCCAAGTCACGTTTAATCTTTTGGGAATTACGCATTCTATCTCCTAAGTCGAGGTTGGCACCTCAAAATGTAAATTTTACAAATGTTAATTTTTACAAAATTAATATGGCATTTGATTATCCATTATTTGTCTACGTTTATTCACAAATAATTATTTTTTGTCCATTTTGCAAAAAAAAAATTAAAAATACAAAAGTTTATACGTACCTACACGGGCGGGTATATATATTTCTTTTTTTCACAGAACGGCAATTTTATAACATTTTTAAACGGCAATTTTATAAATTAATTTAATTTTATACATGAATATCTAACGGAAAATATATTTATTACTGCGCCATAAAGAAGTTATAATTATTTAACGCTGGAATTTCATAATAAGATTACATTAAATATAGTAAGCTAATAATACAAGCTTTCGCGCGGGTGAAATTTCGTTGTCATTATTAAATTGTTATTTGACCTTTTGTGACTCTACATTCGACGCAAATTCAGCATAACTGACAGATTTCTGACAGTTCTCCATAATTATGTAACTATGTAATTTTTCGAACACTTGAAAACTTTATTCTTATTAAAATTTGTTCTTATTGTAAACAGATATTTAGTGTTGGCTTTACCGCTTTAATTAATTTGGACCGCATTCATCATTTTGTCGCGAGATTCGTGAGATGTGGTGAGATATTAAGTCGGTCATAGATACACGACCAGCCTTGACGTGTATAAAAGTGGCCTTTACACCGGCAATAAATATTGAAATCGTATCGATCTTACTCGCGAATAAACCATTCTCTCGCTCTTTAACGTCATCGACAAGCACAATACATCAACGTTATTATTAATAATAATTTTATTTCTTTTATTGTGACAAGTTATATATTTTGATTTAAAGAACTCGATTTATCTCCATTTCTACTGACAAAAATTGAAAAATAAAAATTTGTCTCTATTCTTTATAATTAATGCTGTAATTATTGTTAATTTATTTATCATTACTTACTAAATTATATTCTTATTTTATGAATGATATGAAACATAATTAAAAATTATTATTTTACCCTTAATGATGAAAAATGATAATAAAACTCATCAACGAACTCTATAAAAGTTCTTCTCAGAATAGTTTTTATTCATTAATCGCTGATTTTATCGAAAGCTTAATCGCTATCGTAAAAGATATTATAAAGCCGAGTCTTACCACAAGCTGTGAGAAATTACTAGAAACTGGATCATCGGCACATTCGACAAATTCCGCTCGTTAATAGCAGCCGCCGCGAGTTCGGTCATTCCAGTCTGACAGCTTTGGAATTTCGTCGAAGCGCAAGACAATGGTTCACTTTCGCGGCTGTGTCGGTAGCGTGCGAATTTGCAAATAAATTTTGTGGGCATCGTTATCGATTTCCGTCCGGGAATTGGGACAATTGACTGGATACGATGGATAGAACAGGCTTACATACGCGGATGGCCCCATCTGCCGCGACGGTAACCGCGAACATTAAAGTTATAAAGCGTTGCATATGCAGGATGTTGCAAAAGTAATCGTTGTCAGTTTGACAAGATCTGTAATTATTTCTCCTTATTTTTTACTTTTAACATAAATTCTCACCCTCTTTAAATCAGTTAACGAGGATATCGAAGAAACTTTACTTTCCGCACTTTTTTCAATATTTTATTATTTGTATTTTTTGAGTAATATTTATATATATTATTCATAAATTTTATATATATATATTCCTAATTATATATATTATAAAACTAAATATATATTATAAAATAAATTATATATATGTATATTATTCATTATAGGTTCTTTGATAAATTTACAGAGTACTTTGCTATGCTTTAAATTCCATTCTGATCTAAGGTTCTGTTTCTACGAAATTTCTATTAAATATCTTCTCTTTTGTGTGAAGCTTCGAAATTAATTTAATCCGATCTGCATGCGTAAAACGGAAAGTTATCAGTGAACACGAATACCTAGCACATCCCTATTAATGACTGACGTATCAGGTCCTCGTCGCGCTGATAAGCTTACAAAGAGGCGGCCGATATTCATCCTCTCTGTAATATAACACTAATTACTTCTGTGAGCTACTTAAGAGTATCCATCGAAAGCTGCTAAGTTTAACTCCATTAATAACTTCGTTATTTTATGAAGTAGTGAATGAGTCTTATAAAAGAAATGTAATGCTTTCTCAATCCTTCTATGCTTAAAACGCGAATTTAATCAAATTTGCAAATTTATATTAATAATTTTTTCTTTTTATATGCTTTATTAATTGTCCTTTTCTTTTCTTTTTCCATTTGGATTAACCTATCCTATTTATTTTTCTTTCCTCTTATTTATATTTATCGTTCTTCTTTGCGGGAGGCGTGAAGAATTATGGAATATCATAATCTGCTTATATCTCTTGTTTACTATAAAAAAAATGGGACTTTAGCAGGAATTATAGCGGTTTCTCGATCTTCCCAATTTAAAAACCCACAACTTTTTTACTCTTACGATATGAATCTTTCTGTATACGTATCTGAAGCCATATTTTGAGAGTCTTTCCATGTGAAAATAGAGCAATAATACTTTAAAAGATATCTTTCAACCTATTGCATTTTTATTATCGTTTAGCCCATCCGTTCTCTCTAAAAATCGATACCTCTAGCAAAATGGAAGTACCAGTATCACCAATATCGACAACAATGGAATAATAAAGAACAATTTCGATATGATGGAAAACAATTTTAGTGATTATTATTGCACGTTAATGTTTTGCTACAAGTTTTTACAATATTTTTCTCTCTCACGAGCAATATTTTTCTGTCCTATTGCGATTGGTTTATAGCAATCAAGTTTCAAAATTCCAAAATTATCGACTTTCTCTTATGGAAACTTTTTTGTAAAAAGGTTTAGATTTTCATATCCATTTATATCAAAGATTACAAAGAAAAAAGCTTTTTTCTAGAGAAAAACACCGATTACATTTTGATATAAATTTTAATTTTGTTAATTTTTTTAAATTGAGTTTTTGTTCAAAAACTTTTATTTCATTTTTTTAGTTATTATTATTATTATTATTTATTTTACATTGTAGTTATCTTATATTTATTTTTTATACGTATTTATATGTATAATTATTTTAATTTTACTCTTTTTTAACTTAATTTAAAAATCTGATATAATAGCAACTATTTTTTGACAAATTATCAATTTATCAGTTTATTGAAAGACAAAAATTATGGGGATACCTTCTCTCAACTTGTTTGAATGAAAAAATATTAGTCGTATTATTTATTGATATATATTGTAGACGCGCTGGATGCATGAGAGAGCTGGTAAATGATCGTTGCGATTAATTATCCATCGGATGACAAGTACGGATTCTCGAAGATATATTGAATGAAAAGTAGAGAGTGAGACGAGTGCTGCGTCATTATGTTCATTCAGATGATATTTAGAATCTGTTACTGTCATTACTATTCAATTAAATTGATCGAAAAGATATATTATATATTTAATAATCGCTTATATATAAGAATTGTAAATAAATTTTTGAACAAAGATTTAATACAGGAATTGTTAAAAATAATATTTTATTTATTATATGTATACATATAATCTTATCAGTATTAAGAAGTATATTTTCTTATCTCTACTCCAAGTGTCTCAATTACGAAATCAACAAGTATTTTTAGTACTTATCGAGAAATAAAAGTAATAACTAATCCGTTTAATACTTGTAAAAAGATTAAAATAACTTAATAATTCTTCATCAAATTAATTTAGAATAGTCATAAAATAAAATTCATCATTAAAAACTCTTTTTTCTATTTGTCTCAAGAATTTCAATTACTTACGTGAATTATTATCTGCATCGTATCGAAGTGTACTTCATTAAGCAAGTTTCACGTCATATCATTTGCGATGCATCATCTTGCGCTTCGCCATAAGCATGATTACATTCGCGCGTCACACCTTTATAAATAGAGAAAGAAAATAACTAACTGGTTTACAAAAATATTTTGTGGGACAGAGATGTTCAACAGCGTTGTAAAGTGTACTACACATTTTATTATTGTCTTTACGGCATTGTCTTTACGGTATATTTACGGCTGCCACAATATAGTAGGTACTACACAAAAAAAATAGACTTTTAATACCAATATTAATTTAAGAACTTTACTTTGGTACTTTAAAAAATAATAATAATAACTGAAGATTAATATATGTAAGAAAAAAAATGAAAATTAAAGGAACAAAATATATAATTATATTAAAAAAGAAAAAAATTATAAGAGATTGTTGTATACTAATTGATGACTAATTATATTATATATTTGTGGGAGACTATTCTTTGTTATTTTATTAAGAATATGAAAAGAATTTGAAGTAATATTTTAAATGCTTCACTGAACATGTAATGCTATTGATTTTATTTTTATTACGCTCGCACACGTACAATCACTGAGAACAAGAATAATTTTTTCTTGTCAAGTATTTATCACGCGGAAACTGTCATTTTTCAAATGTTCACTCTCGAGTGCTGCGTTGCATTTACGTTGTATTGAATAAAAAAAATAAAATTCTATAGAAGAGAGAAAACATAGGACTTTTTTTCGTTTAAGTAGAATACACGTCGCAACACTGTCCGAAGCACGTGATAAATGCTACTCTTCTTTTCTTTCCTTCTCTTCCACACGATAATTTGTCCTATTCGTTGCCTTAGTAAGACTTGTTACGGTAAAATTGTTGCGTACTTCCTGGAGAGCAATCAGTCCGATGTAACGTAGAATCTCTTGCACTTCATGTGGTAAATAAAGTCGTCGTTTTATCTCCGATTTGTAAAGCACAATTATACACGATTCCCCGATACGATACGACTGCGAATTATCGTAAAAGCTCACGGCATGCAACGGTTATTACATTAACAAGATTAAACGAGATTAATAAAAACGAAAGAAAGAAGGAAGAGCTATTAATATGTTCTAGGAAAATTTTTATCGCAACCAAGAGATAATTTATAATATATAAAAGAACGCAAGTATTAATTTTTTGTTGTAGTTTGTGGCTACACTTTTAATAAAAATTCTGATATTTTATGAAAATACAATTTTATTTTAATCTGATTCATTAATTTTCTCTGTTCTTATTTCTTATTTAAATTTAACTTATCATTAATTTCGCTTAATGTATGTGTTAAACATGCTTTATTGTCAATTTTGAATATTTTTGTCTATAATTCTATTCTATACATTTTTTTAATGCTTTCTCTCTTTATGTTCCTCTATATTCTTTCTAAATATTTGTCTCTACATTTCTTCACTACAATTTCTGTAAATTTTTCTCTGTTTTTTTCTTTATATTTTTATCTATATTTTTCTGTCTCTACATTTTTCAGTATATTTTTCCGTCTTACTGCTTATTCTTATTTTTCACTAACAAAATTTTTCACAGAAATACATATATTTCCTTAATATCTTCCTTTTAAATCTAAATTTTAAATTAATCTATATAAAGTTAATGAAATATGAAAATAAAGAATAATGTAAAATATTTTTTACAATTACATAGAATATTATTCTGTTTTCACGTGTAAAAATCTTTTACGTTCGGAGGCAGACAAGGGTCGGCTTATGGGAATGTCTTTCCTTCCTCTTAAGGCCGAGAGAAAAATATTTTTCTTGTTCTTTCGTGATTCCCACGTGCAGTACGTATATGTATCCCGCGACTTGACGACGAGGGTCAGATATAATGCAAGGGAATAAGGAGACGTCTTTTCGCAGCTGTCAACACGTCTGTCGACGCGAAACGGCACAGGTATCGGTGGTTATTCTGGTGAAATCGCATCTCTTGCCTTCCGTTTTCGCGGACCATTTCCTTTAACGGGCGCTGTCTGTCAGTTGCTTTATGCACAATTCCCGTCGTTGTTGATCACGATTTTAGCAGATGCAATTTATTATTATTCTCATGGGACAGAATTTATCGTGGAATTTGATATCGATCAACGTGAATGTATAATGTGTATCCGCAAAAGAAAATATTGTAACTGCATATAATAATTAAGAAATGGTAACAGTGAATGTATAATTTAATAGCTAAATATTACTATTCATGTTTGTCGAGTGAAACAAATTCTTAATAAACAAAAGAAAAAGTGTTATTTGTTCTGCTTGCTCTTCTATTGATTTTATCTTTAGGACATGCGATAAAATGCATATTCAGGAAATTTTAATAAATTTTCATTATTATAATGATCCTCATTTCATTAATTTTATTATTAGATCTATCCTGCATAGATAAGATAAAATTTGTTTAGGTATGTAAAATTCGCGAAAAGAAATGAGATATCAGGAAAGAAATAAGTATAAGATATAAATGAGTAAAGGAGAAATAAATAATAATGTATATATTAAAGAAATTGCAGTGGATTTATAAAATATTTTCCTCTCTTTCTTTTTGTGTCTCTTTATACATATACAAGTTGAACAGAAATAAAATCATTGCAAATAATATTGTACTAAATTATTCCTAGTATATTCATTAAGTTCTTTGAACATCGTAGCGGAAAAAGATAATGCGGATAAACTTTTTCAGGTCGTGGCATTTTTAAATTTATTATTTCTATTCATTATTCCCAGATCGTTGCATTTTTATATTACTTACTTTAGTGTTTAAATTTATTTATTTATNTATTGGTGAAAGAAGACCTTTTGCGAATGATAAAAGCAAAAATTACAGACATATTGAAATATAATATTGGTACAAATATTATTAATAAAAATAGTGATAATAATTTTGAATGTTGAGAATCTAAAAAAAATATTGAAAAAGGAAACGTGGAATATCTCTCGATCGTTACAGTCTGTTAGACTATCGATCAATCACGCTGTTTTCCGCTCTCGGTTAACCGCAAACAATCCCGTCCATCGCGACAATGTCGTCGCTCTAAATTAATTCGCCGCATAAAATGCAGGAACTCATAAAATATTGACACGGGAAATATCGCAGGATAGACGAGGAGAACAGAATGACAAGGATTAAAGACTGCATTGTCTTGTCTTTCATAATATAATGTCATTTATTTTTCTTCTTTTCTTCTCTCTCTCTCTCTCATTCTCTCATTCTCTCTCATTAACGATTATCGAATGGAATAAGATTGACTCGCGAAATTACATGCTAAGCAGCAAGGATAAAGGTTTGCTTTTAACTGCTTTTAACAATGGTTACTTTTCCGAAAAAAATTGTCTTTTATAACAAAAATAAAGAATGTAAAGTGTGTTCGTAGGAAAATAGAAAGACATATGTGTGCATTAAAAACTTACATAAGATACATCAGATTAATTATTAGAGACATGTATACTATACTTAAAACGACAGACAGTGTAAAATGTCAAGTCAATTTTACCCCGATTCGATTCACTTATAGCCGCTATCTTTCTCTCACACTCTCGTCCCCATTTCTTGTTCTCGTTCTCGCAATTTACATAGATATCTACATGTCAGTCCTTTCATCGCGGTCTCACATTCGCACTTGTGTCTGATCTGCCGCTAGACACTTTTAAACGCTACGCCGCCTTATAATTGCCATTGCAGTGAGTCGCTAAATCCCTCTTTTAAATGCTACGCTTTTTTTATTAGGCCCTGTGTACAGCATGACTTAAGTTAAACCATTGTTTCTTCAATGGGATGAAATTTTGTTCACGTCACCTCGGGATTGTCGGATATAACATTTGCGCGTTCGCACGAACAAGCAATACCAATTATTTCGCTGGTCGAAACGTACGTTGGATCCTATACTTTACGGCGTAATAAATGTTTGACGTGACTAATTGAAGAATTTTTTTGTTAATTAACGTCGCGTTTCTTTATGTTATGAAAGGAAGAACGATCCAACGAAGGTTGAACTCGTCATATTTTATAAACGTACATTTTACCTTTTTTTACATATTATTTTTTTACGAATAGCAGATTTAATTTAGTAAATAATAAATGTTTATTTTTTGATATTTTATTTTTGCTTATTTTGCTTTTATTACTGCTTTGATATTTTTATAAAATTATTATGATATTTTTATGCTATTCTTTTAATTGACGCGACGTTTTTGGATCGGAGCACAGAAATCAGCTTTTAAATACATCTTTTTTTTTACGCATTATGACCAGCCGAAACTTACTTGAACGGAAGCCCGATGAAATGTATTTAAACGCCTCAACGATAACAACTAATTACAACATACACATAGAAAAATAATACTCTCGTTGATGTGTCGAGAAAGGAACACTTGTGTCAGAAAAACCCGCTACATTCGCCTCAGTTTGTACTTGCACATTGAATACATATATATAGAAATTTGCATTTTTGTCTCCATAATAAAGATCGTACGTTGTATTGGTCATTCAAATTGAAGAAATTATTACTACAATTAGAAATACCAGTAAACAAATGCCAATAAACAAATAAATTAAAAATTCATTTTTATTAATTAGTTGTATAATAATAATCGATTAGAGCAACAAATTGATTAATAATACATTTTTCTTTATTTAATGTCAATGCAAAAACATGTTGATTTCTTGTTAACTTTTTAATTTCCCAAGTTTTCAATTTTTTTTCTTTCCTCGCGTGTCTAGCGATTTTCAAGATTATGTGCATGGTTTCATATTCGCGGAAGAGAAATGCTATCGTATGAATAAGTCAATTAAAAATCGTTTCGTATAATCGACGATCCGGAACAAAAGTGTGCTCGCGGCAATGTTATTGACGTACCTAATTGCCTCTCTGCAACATAATTTCTTTTTTTTTTTTTTGGACCAATTCTGCAATGACGCGTACAGTTTAATCCAATATCTATACGTCCCAGCGCTCGGAACAACCATGTCTAGAGATAATTGTTATCGCGACTAACCGTAATGAACAGGATTAATTCTACAATTCGAAGTACATCAAGATGCTGCTTGATGATGTCAAGTCGGTCGTAAAAGCGGTTCAAACGAAACTAAGATGCGAAAAGATACGCGAAGCACCGATTTCAATACTTTGGCAAGTTTTGTCGAAACTTGGAATATTGTAGAGTACGTAAAAAAAAAATAAATCGTAAAAAATAATGATATATGTATAACATGCTGACGATTTAATCCTTATTTTAGAATTCTGTTTTCCTTTCTCGTGAGAAACTGTGAGATTTGTAAAATTCTTTCTACACAAACGAACATTTCATTCAATATGAAAAAGATCTGTGCAGAGGGTCTTTTCCAGCGAATTTTTAGTTCTGAATTCGTTTCAGATTCCGTTTCAGAGGATTGCAAAAAGGAAGACATTTCCAACAAAGAGCAATTTAAAACCATCTTTTATTTGCATCTTTTAGCTATTTTATAATTCGTGGATTCTTTCGCTCACAAATCCGCTTCATAAATCCGGGCGAGTATTTTAATTTTGGAGATTTTTGTAGAGATTCCAAAAATTTTGTAATATTCTATCAGTGATTTTTCGTTTTTCCCTGTTGACTCATGGCTTGCACGATCATCGAGTTTTCTTTCCAATTTTGATGAATTCACATATTCACGAACGATGAGACGAATTCGATGGCAAATTTAAAGAGTCTACGATAAAGCTTGTAAAATGACTTGATTTTCGTGTAGGGCGAGTTTCATTAAGGGAACGTAAAAAAGATGATTTGTCAGAAATTCCAGGATGCACGGAAAAGTCGTGCCTACTGGGGAATTATACTAATTAGTGTCTTTACTCGGACGGTCCGCGTAACTGCGCACGTTAACATAGTCTTCCTTTCTCTTTTTCTCTCTCTCTCTTTCTCTCTTGTTCATTCTGTCACTCATTTACTCTCTCTGGAATGATTATCCAGAAGCAAATAGAGATGGTCGATTAAGTAGACCATCATATTGATGCAGAAAAGGTATTCCGTACTGCGTTAACATTGAGACATTTGTCGGTGTTTTATTGAAAACAATATTACGCATAAATTTTAATAAAATAAAGTTGAAATATATCGAACTAAAGATGAACCATCATGAAAAATAACAACTCCGTTCTAAATATAAATCGAAACGTTTTTGTTCTTGATTTTTTTGTTCTCTAGTTCGTTAACTGAAATTGTTATTTTCAATATAATTGGTCTCTAGTTCGTTATACTTCGGTTTTATAAAAGTCGAACCTTTTTCTTTATTTTTATTATTTTATGCGTGTTCTCTTTAGTTTTACTATATAGAATATAGGACAAGTTGGTAAGATACTACGATTTTCGATTACCAGAAGTACAGAGTTACATCAATATTTGTTGTTGTAATTATTGCAAGCGATATTTTCCAATTATTTAAGATACTGACGAAAGAGCATATTCTAACAAAATACGGAATACCTCTACAGGTACATATATACTAGGATGACATAACTATAACCTATTATCTCTGTCTCTTTTCCATCTAAATATATATATATCTTTACTTCTTTGAAGAATAAGCACGTGTAAATAATATATAAGAATAATAAAATTTAGTAAAGTTGCTCTTTCTTCTTTGACTCAAATAAAAATTCAATTCTCTTATTATTCGAAGAAATAAAAGTATATATGAGTTATCTATTTAATTATGTCACCCTTTTGTTCTGTATTCTCGTATCTCTCAAATTTCCTACCATGTACACGCAAGCGACACGTAAAACATACAGAGCTCGACGCCAATATATATTATATTTGTTATATTTAGAAAAACAACAAGCCATTCACGCTTCCGTTATTATATATTTACAATCCGCCTCTGGTTATTGCTATTATGATACATTTATACAGGCAAAATGGCACACGCGATGGGAGCCTCCTTATTCTACGTGCTGATCCATCGTGGCGTTATTGTTTCGTGATTATGATAATGTTACACACGATCACGTTAATAAGTATTTCGTGTTATATGTATGTTACAGCCTTGCGTATGCCGGTGCGCTAATAATTACATCTAATTAGCGCTAGCCGACCGTCTCGACGTATGTACAAAGTAAACACAGATTAACTCTTCTTTCATCCCCTCGTGCCTTACACATAAACATCCGCATTCCATGTAACTTCTGTCGTCGCTCTCTTTGCGCGAACGTTAGTGGCTTATGCAAATATCTTGCTCTCATATAAATTAATATTTTTCTTTCAACTGGAGAAAATTATTCTGAAAACTTCCATATAGAACACTTTTCCCTTTTGTTAATTTCAAATTATATAATAACTGCTGTTGTAAATTTTTTAAAAATCCTTTTAATATTACGATGTTCAGTAGATTTACTCGACGCCGAAAGAAGATTCCAGATTTCAACATAGCAATCATATCGCAGATCGAAGCATATCGATGATAATCGTTCAGTAATAGCGTCAATTATATTCGCTAATACCCATTTTAATGGTTTCCCTCCTCTTAGAAAGCATTAATTTTGATCTCAAATCTCTCGAAAGCGTTTGTCGCGCGCCTCCCGAGGCGATATGATAGCATGGATTACACATTACTGGATGTATTTCGGGATGCGATTACGTGGAAGGCAATTACGCGCCACCGATCGTCGCTCGAACGATGAAAGTGGTAGTATTTGATAGGAACTCATACTTTAATTATCGCTAATTAATTCGCGATTAACCCTTTAAATTTAATACAAATTTTCATTCCATCTTAATATATGCAATTTTAATTTTAAAAGTATTTGTAATATAAACATACTTAAAATTTTTATTAAAAGAACTTTTTTTAAATAATTATCGACGAAAAATAGACATAAAAATTATCTTATTAAATCATAAAGTTAAAAGTCTCACCAAATCATAAATTTTTTCACATAAATATTTAAAAAACTGTTTTAAGATATTTTTTTAGATTGAAAATTTCTAATCTTATTCGTCTGTAATTCGTTGCATACATTTTATTCTTTTGTTTTGTCTAAACAATTATTTAAAATATTGTTTAATTTAAAAGATACAGTTTACATGTAACATACTTCATTGAAACAGAAATCATTATACATGTTGGTCAGGGGGAAAGAACGCAACCTACGCATTGCATGATGATTGACAATCAACGTAATGATTAACATCATGTGCTACATACCAAGTTGCGAATAAGCGACGTGCAAAGTCAATATATCCGGGCAATAAGGGTTAATTGCGAATTGCGTCGATTGACGTCCAAAAAATCGCTGGAACAAAGCGGTTCGATTTCGTTTTGTGACTGGAGGTTTGTCGAGGAAAAAAAAAAGGAATTTTGAACTCGCCTTTCGAGGGCGGATTTTTCGAAGTTTTATCGAACTACACAAATTGCGAGGGTGTTTTCCAGCAGCCGGCGCAGCAGGGCAAGGCGCTCTTTAAGGTATCCTTGAAGGCGTCGCGGAAGTCGCGATTGAAGTACGCATAGATGAGTGGATTCAGGGCGCTGTTGAAGTAACCTATCCAAAAGAGCACCGATACCACCGTATCCGGGCAATAACAGGCTTCGCCGCACAATGACGTCGTCAGATACCTGAAGAATAATAAACAAAAAACTCACTTTTTTCTACATTCGAAGCTAATCGAAGAAGTTATTAAATTTATTCTTGAAGATTAAGCGTTGTATAAATATACATATATACAGTTACAAAAAGAAATTAGGTATCTCCGATTTGTCTTACATTTATATTAAAAAAATTAAATTATATATTTTAAGAAATCAGACTATAATTTAATACATTTCTCGAAAATACTGTATAATAAGAAAAATTTATCTGAAAAACTCTCTTGTAAGTTTTATAAAAAAAAATTAATATAAATTATTCATATTAATCTTATTTTTCTTTTATTAAGCTTTCATAAAAAGATTAGGTATTTTTTACCTTTATTTAGAAAACGCAATACTATACATAATATATTAATGAAAATTGTTAAAGACGATTTTCTTACAAAGAAAGTGTTCTGAGAATATCGTAGTAACATTAATAATCGAGACGGTAAGAGGCTGTAAATCTCTAGGGAAAAGGTCAAGAGAATAAATTGGCCAAATACAGTGCGCTATAATTTCCGATAAGGATATCCCAGCGTGGCGTTAGCCGCATATCTTGAAAGTGCGAATACAGATATAGCGTACAGATATATTTATGGGATTTGTTTTACGCCAAAACTACATCCGGGGGAAACGAGTTTTCTCTACGTGTATTTTTCTACCGGCATCTGCGTTGAGTAGTTTGCATATAGATGTGTCTGCTGCATTATGCGCAGATTTCAAATCAATGTTTCAATATTACCTTCTCTACGTGGGTGAAAATCGACGTGAAAATAAGATTCATGTTCTGAATTCAGCACGCGCAGCACCCATAATTTTGCAACGAAATTTGAAATTTCCTGTGATTTAGAGATGTTATTGCGCATGCAAAAATGCAACATAAATTCTGGAAGTTTTGTTTAACGAGGCAGATGTCTAAAGGTATATCTCTAAACAGAGAAACTGTTTTAATTGTTCCGGTAACTCCCAGGAGTTATCACGTCAGTTACCAGTATAAGTTGAGAAGAGTAGTATTTTAGTGTAATTATATTCAATTTATTTCAAAACTAAATTAATGTAAAAGGAAACTAATAAATAATTTTTTAATTATATATTTCTTTGCGAATATTTTATACGATTTTTTTCTAAGGAAAAATATATATATATATATATGTATATATGATGTATAGATGTATCAGGAAACGTCATTCCATGTCGTGTCATTGCCTGATTAGCTAGATCAACGTAAATTGAAATCATGGTAAGAACGTAATGCGACCATATTTTCGACCACATAATCGTATCATTATTAATGCACGAAGCATCGATCGCGTCACCGATATAGCGTGATATTAAATGGATCGACATGGATTTGTGGTCACAGTTATCTACGTTTGACGAAAATTATAAAGCCACCGATATCAATCAAACAAATTGGACTTTGAAAACGCAGTTGATCTCTCTCTTCTGTACAACTAACTCAACTGTACAACTATGTATCCACTCCTACGGATTTATCCCGCCGTATTGTTTTCCAATATATCTCTATTATTTCTGTCGTTGTGCACTTCGCGGAACATATGTCACGTGAAGAAAGAAAAACAACGTATCGAACAGTCAATAAAATAAAGATGTAAAAATATTACTAGATTAACGAGATTCGATACAGAGAAATTTAAATAATCATAAATGTGAGAAGGAAAATTAAAAAGATATCTTGATGTTCGGGCATTTTCTAAAAAAACAAAATGTCAAATTATTCATGCGTTAAGAGAGAGCCGATCGTACGATTCGCCGAAAGCCGATAACGCGATTCGAAAAATGGCCGCACTACAAAACTAACGCGAGCTTTTAGGTCAGTAGAATGATGCGCTTTGTGCATTTGCATGAATAAAAACTGAGTTGCAAAATCGAGGTGTTCCGTCGTACGTCCATATATCTGCATTGCTTCGCTCTATTTTCCATAGAGAGCTCATTTTCCGGCGGAACTTCATTCGGGCATATTTATTCATCGCCATCGTTCGCTGTTTAACAAAATTTTCATGAATTCTATTTCCAAGCTAATATTACGCATTTAACGAGCATCAGTTTAATGCGTAGTATTAAGATTATAAAATGAAATGGTATTAATGTATGTGCAATTATACACAATTATTATAATTCTAATTTTGCTACAAATATGATTTTATAATTCAATTTTGTTACAAATATGATTTTATAATTCAATCAACTTCAATCTTATCTTTTAATGATAATTCTGAGAACTCCAATCTGTCCAAACAATGAATTTTCATAATTATTTAAAATTAAAGAACTTTTACGCATTCTAGTTAAAACTAACGTATCTTTTATTCTTGTTTTCAGATAACCCTGAATCGGTTTACTGCAAAATCCAGGAATAAACTCATCTAAATGGTAAGTGACTACATCACGTATAATTGCATGCCTAAAGGGGTTCGCACCTCAGACAAACAAATTTCCGAGAGAAATCTTATCAGTTCATTCATATAGTCCGTGATGGCTGTATTTTGCATTATCCTCTATTTTGATTTTTGGATCAGAGGAGAACGTTCCAAGACAAGATTTTTTTTCTTCTGTCTCTCGAGTCTCCCTAGGACAGATCTTCATATTCCGCTACGGTCGCGGCGCTTAGTCAAGCAAATAGTCAAACTGCGAGCAAGCTTGCGGAGAGAGTAGGGTAAGCCCTCGGCAAACTCCATAGAGATGCACTTTCCGAGCTTGCATTAATAAAACATGGGGCGGACGAGACTGTCTCTTCCTCCACTAACTTTAGACATTTGGCATCGGCAAAGCTCTCTTTCCCTCTTTCTCCTTCTCTTTCTCTCTTCTCTTCTCCTCTCCTCTCTCTCTCTCTCTCT
>JAJVSH010000047.1:171101-200458 GCA_021460005.1 Tetramorium alpestre | reverse complement strand
TAAAACCGTAATAAAATTATTTGGAAATCGTTTAAATAATTTGTTTTTTGATAAAATCATAAAGAATTCCTTTTAAAGAAATTGCGCTATTGAATTTTTTTCACAATTGATATTAACTTACCAAAGGAAGAACGGCAACCAACAGAGAAGAAACGCCCCCATAATTATACCGAGTGTTCTTGCAGCTTTATGTTCGGCCCGCCAACTTTTCGTTTGCTGTCGTATCGAAGTGCCTGAAACACAAAAATAGCCAAATTATGTTATAATGTTAACTTTTTTTGAAGTTTATTATTTTAGTTTTATCTCGTTTAAATTAACATCTTTCAATAGATTTCTAAATTTATCTCGTATAAAACAAAATTTAAAAAGGAAGTTATATTGGGTAGATGATAGAAATCTCACAGTCTTTTATGGAATAATTCCTGGATCTGTAATTAAGCATTAAATATTCCCGTTGTATAATATAGATTTATCAGTGAAGTGTGAAGCATGAGTATTAACATATTACATTTCCATTGCACGCGTTGAATTGATAAATTTTAATTCAAATCCGATTTGAACAACATTGTTTATATAATTACCACTGCAAAATGTAAACTAGATCTATCGACATACCGTACATTCTACCGCTAGAATAACCATTATAATTATAATGGTACTTCTAACGGAATATCGAATTTTATATTTTTCTATAGAAATCCCGTCAGTGGCAATGAGATTCAGGTATACTACTATAAAACTCTCAACCTTTAATTAGTTATATATAACGATCCCATCTGTTCTGCTTGGCAAAGTCAAATTGAATGTTGATCACTTAAAAATTAAACGAAAACACAGATTATTAATTTCTATCATTTTCTTTTTTGTAATTAATTTTTTTTCTTTTTCCATTTATTTAACTTTTCTCGACTAAAAAATTATACAATTAAAAAAAAAAGTAATTCAGTTATTATATTTTATGATTCAAATTATTGCATTTTATGGTTTTAATTTTTATGATTTAATTTTCGAAGCAATTTATTACTCCTTTTGTATTTTATGTTTTATGATTTGATTTTTGAATTTTTTAAGTTTTATTCGTATATTAATTGATGCTAATGATTATAATTGTAATGAGAATATAAACGCATTAATATAAATATTAATATAAAGAATCGTAATTTTTTATTAAATAAAATTAAAGGTATATCGATATAAATAATTAATTATAATATTAGTAGAAATACAGTGGATTTTTTTGGAGAATTATTTTTGAAGAATAAAATTTGTATTTGAAAGTATAAAGTAATTTTACTATGTTAATGATAAGATTTAATGAAAAATTTCTCTCTCTCTCTCTCTCTCTCTCTTCTTTCTTTCTGTATCTCTCCTACCTATTATCGCATTTTTTCTCGAAATTCTCCCGAGAGCTTTTCTGCAAAAGCCATTAAAAGCTGGCCTACCCGATTCTGATATAATTACCTTGCACAACGTGCCATTGAGCGTTGTTATCTATGTATAGCTCACAACTGCGATAATCGTACTATGAACGAACATCATCATGTATGGAAATTTTTCCAAGCTATTAACACGCACTAGCCATTTAACCTCGTCAGTCAATGTTTCGCGAGAAAGTTTCTTCCGACGTGAAAAAGTTCTCCAGGAATAGGTAATAATTTTTATACTCAGAAAATAATATCTACATAGCAAAGATACACGTTTGTCATTTAAATTGAAAATTTAGTAAGTCTATTTATTAAAATTTAATTGAAACATCCGATATAAAACATAAAAACTATATATTTTTTAACATTCTTCATATATCTATATTTAATCCCACTGCTGGACGTGATTGAAATTACGAAGTAAATCTTCTATTTAAAAAAAATTATTAGCTTGAACTTTTGATAATTCGGTAATGGAAAGTTAAAACTTTCATCAGTTTACACAGAAAGTCTAAATCCCTAAGTACTCTTTCAACGGATGTGCAGCGGGACCCCGAAAACCGCAGACAAAGCGAATTCACTTGAGGTTTTATTCGGAAAGGGGGGAAGACAGGGAGCGGTTGTTGTTTAGATAATACGAGAATGGAAGGAAGGGTGTCCGTCCGGACAGAAAGCTGAAGAGTTCGCGTGCTCGGACGTACTGAGGCAGATTTAGGTTGGTTGGTCGATGCTCAGCGCTTTCGTGCAATCAATGCTCTCGTCTATCAAGATATAAGAAGCGCCTGTACATACAGGGTGGTTTTACAGCAAGAAAATACAAGGACTTTACCGGAATTTTAGAACCAATCTTCGATGACAAGTGTTGTATCAATTTGTTAGAAATTAAACGTAAAATTACGTGAGAGAAATGAATTTTTTTAATATGTGGAATATTAATACGTATATGTTATGATAATTTAACATGCATATATATGTTAAAAAGTCATTTTAAGATAATGTCTAGAAATGAGTTTTTCATGTATATGAGATTTATTCCAAAAATTCCCGAGTCTTTATAATTTTTGTTTACAACTTTAGTCTACCCTATCTTCTTTGAAATATGTTCCTTCTTGGTCGATACACTTCCAACATCAATTCCACTTCTGGAAGCAGTTCTGGTTCGCGTTTCTCGAGATCGCTTATAAATCTGTCAAGTGACTTTTCCTTGATGTCTTTAAGTATCGAATCCTTTGGCCATTCTGAATTTTGTTTTAAAAACTATCTCTTTAACTCTCATATAACTTTGAAAAATTATTTTATCTTGTCTTATATTTTATTATTTACTGTACATGGCAATTTGTAAAAAACATACAAATATCTTCTCTAATACTGAATATTAAAGCTTAACAATGAAATTAAAAGTGAAAAATCTTACAACTCTTCGCCTGATGTTTGAAAATTAAAATATAAATATTACGTATTCAATATATTTAATGTTTTCTTGATTCTTAATCACCCTGTACATGTACTCGCGCACATGAGACAATCGAAGATGTAAGACACAATCGCGACCCTAATCGCATCGCATAATCTTGCAAGCTAAAGCTGTGACTTAATATGTCGCTCGTTACTTGAATGTCTCTAGGGAAATATCTTTAACGCTTTTGTGGCCCAATTTTCTTTTTCTCATCTTTTTAAAGCGGATAGGTAACGACAAGTGAATATATCAGTGACAAGCAATGATATGCTATCGCAATTTTTTCAGCCAATGAGACTTTCACTTTCCTACAGAAGAAAAATAAAACAATCGTGAAAAAATAGTATATTCTATATATTTAGTGAGTGGTGGTTTCAAAAAACTACGCAAAAATATTACAATTTATAAAACATTTAAAATATTTCCAAGTAGATTTTTCAAGAATAATTGTTTTTAATTCTTTTTCTCTGTCTTTCCTCATTTCTGCGCACTACACTTTATGTATATTCGATGATAGTCTTAGCATAAATGACACGTTAACAGATAATAATGACTTAATTATACCATAATCAATAGCGGATTGAAAGATCGATCCGCTCAAATTACGCTCTTTGACACAATATCCCGTTAAACGTCACGTTTTTCCAGAGAGAACTCCGAGCTAGGATATAATCGCATAATGATGGGTTTACATAATTATAACGATAGAATTCCATCACCGTGAAAATTGTCCAATAAAATTTCGCAGGCAGCAAAGAGACGTTTTTATTGAACTTTACGAAGATTCTCTATTCGTCGCTCCATTTTCGTGCACAATACGCGACTTTTGTCAGCTTTGGGGTAGTTACATTGGTTTCATTTCTCACTAACTGACAGACGGACAGGCAGATGGACCGATTGTTAAATGTACTACAGTGTATCCTAAACTAACCTTTCCAGACTTCTTAAATTGATTTTGCCTCAATATAAAGAAGTCGAAGAATTGTATAATAATAATAATACGTAATATTTCGAATTTCTTTAATAACAATTTTATAAATTCTTTATATGTATTATAATAAAAATGCTTGTAACATATTAGATGATTTTTATCTTATATTTGAGATAGATGGCTACTTTGTATTATTGCCGAATTTCTCATTGCACATGCTAATGAACAAATGGCAACCGCAAATTTGATACGTCATTCACAGCATGTGGGGTTCAACCCTTGAGATAATGAAAACGAGGCTTTGTCCAAATGTCAGATGCGATAAGACTTGATTATAACGGATGAAATATACTCAACAGAAATATTAACATTAAAGAAAGAGAATGAATGTAATAAATTTCAGCATTAACATAGGAGCAATATATTAAATCCTTTTCTTCTAAAATTAATACATAAAATAGTATGATAGATAAATAAATGGATAAATAATTTTCACAACATATTAGTTCTTTATTTATAATTTTCTGACGAATTATAATGCTGCAGTAAATTTTTAGCGCTATAATAATTTTTTGGTATCAAAGTCATTAACTACAGAATTATTTATTAAAAAAATATTTATTTAAATTAAAAAAACATTTAAGAAGAGATCGTAATTTATTTAATTATTAAAATGATTGAGATGAGAGGAAAAAATCCAAATTTTCAAAACTATTATAAATTACAAAACAACTTGAAATTTATAAAAAAAATATGTACCACAAAGTTCCTTTATAGGTACAGAGAGACTATTTCTCTATTATCCCTAATAATTCCATTTTATTCTTCTATGACACGTAATTCTGCCGTTCACAACTGAAACGAATCGTTTCTTCTTCCCAGTCGCGTCTATTATTGGGAACGTGATTCACGAGGAGATGAGATTGATACAGATGTTGCATATCGAGTTGCCGCCACAGAGACGCACGCGACATACGATATAGATCTCCATGGAATGTTTCGATGGAACTGTGCGCATTATTCTCTCTCACAACAAGCTAGACATTATTGTCCTCTGCGGAAAAGATTGCTACAGAGAGAAAAATAAAATAAAATAACTGGAAAATATTAAAAACTAAATTCACTTTTAAATCCTCTTAGAAACTATATAAGATATAAATTTTTTTACTTGAAAATTCTATAGAACTGATAGTGAAATACAAAAAAATGTTAATATAAGACAAAAAAATTATAATTGTTGTCTGCTTATTATTATATAAATTGTTACATAAATATACAATATATTATATTATTATTCTCTCTCTTTTCTTCCGTAATTATTGTACACATTTTCGCGTGTGCTACAATAATATTTAGTTCAACTACTTATAATAGTCTACCTATAATAGCAAGATGTGATAATCCTCTTCGGAAGAGAATGAAATTTAACGCGTGCTCAATCGAACTCGTATCGAGATTTGACCCCGTGATATCGCTCAAGGGGTTAATAGGCGTGCAACGTGCAACGTAGCTGAAATGCACCATCCTCGGAAATCGGCCTACACCTTCATTCCATCTAACCGCTTTAATGATGCATCCCTGATGCAGTTATATACACGTATACACGTACACGTACACGTAGATCGCGTTACACATACGCACGCGGGAATGATATGTACTTAGCTAAATGTCGACGTCTCTGAAAGGCCTTTCGCAAAATTAGGTCGTGAGGTGTATGAGAAGGCAGTGCGCGGGCCTACGATGCGCGCGAATCAGGTCATCGTTCTATGTATATCGATTTGATTCGATTGGATGATTTCGAAGCGCGTTTGAGAAAATATAAGTGATGACATTTTATATTGAAATATAAAAATAATCCGACGTCGTGATTGAAAATTAAATTTGTCCCGGTTAATTTCAGAATGCAAAGAATTTTAAGAATGTTACATGCGCGTGCAATCAAATATTTGCAGCATATAGTAGCAATAATATATACATATATATTGTATACTACTACTACTACTACTACTACTATTAGGTATATACAATATGTTGTATGAAATGATTACGTGAAATCCGTGTCATGAAAAACAAACGAAAATAAATAAACGAATAATCAGAATCATAAATCAACATCAATCCAACTTCTAAATGCGAGTAACAGAAAAAAAAGCCATATATCATTTATGATACATAGCACATTTCTCGACAGTTTCTGAATTGTTCCTAATGTGTTTGAATGAAGGATTTTATAGAGAGCAAAGAAAGATTTTTTAAGATGATTCTTTTAATTAAATTGATAATATTAATCTACAAAAAATGTATAATAAGACTTTAATGATAAATAATTTTCTATGAAAATAATAAGTAAACCTCTTAATGGAAAAAATAAAAAATAATTCTCTTAATGGAATTTTAATAATTAAATCCAATGGATAATAATAAAAATTGTTATGAAATATTTTCATAAATTAAAAGCAAGTACAATATATAAAGAAATATGAAAAATAAATTTAATTTTGATAAAATTGATATAAATTGATTGTCATCGTCATGATAAAAAGCAATTTTCGCCATGTTGTTCTAGACTTCTTCCATAAAATTGAAGTTCACGTAGACACAATCACGTTAAGCTGTCGATACTTCACGGTCGATTCGCCTGCCAATAAGCTTTTCATTTAGCCACCACGCTTTTATCATCGATAGACACACATTATGACTTCGCGCGAGTCGTAAAATAGAAAATGGAAAAGATCGGAACCTCTCTCGTAAATGTCCGAAATGATGAATCGTACAAAACGGGAGCTGATCCAGCACTGTTCATTTCATGGAACGAGAAACCGTAATCCGGCAAAGAAAAGCCACCTGATGTATTATCTTACAATACGTACGACAATTATCCGAACTCCGGAATGAAAAAATCGTTTAATCTCCAAGATAAGCTCGGATCGCTTTCTTTTATTTTATGTTTTTTTTTTAGAAATTGATAAGAAATATACGTGAGATAGTCAGATATTAATTGAAAATTTACGTATTAGATTTTTTAATTTAAATATTTTTGTTAATTAGAAATATTAATATTTCTCATTAAATATCATTTATTTGTGAAAGTATAGCTTGGCTTAGAATATAGCTTCACTAAAAGTTGATTATCTTTGTAATTATTTCAATTTTTATTATTAAATAAAAAATATAAACTTATAAAGATTGATGTATTGTGTGATTGCTTCTGTCACTGATACTGATCGATTTTCTTTCATCTTCCTTTATGTTATAACTATTGAAACTATTGATGTATTGGGTAGCCAGCAAAAAATTGGTTGACCATTCATCAGTGAGGAACACACGTAGTTTTATTGCGGATATAAATACGAATTAGATACGATATATTTCCTACGCACTTATGTTAGAAAGCACCGTTTTCCCAATCTTGCTGGCAAATTGGTTAAGATTTGTCTTACTTCATAAGAATGTCCGAATAGATGCAAATATTCGTTTTTTATTAAAGTTTTGACATTTAAAATCAATTTTGTTTCGACGTGAATAGCAAGACAAATTCATATAATAATTTATAATTCACAACAAATTTATAAATCTTTTACTCTATTTGAACTGCTAAAATTTAGTTTTTCTTTAATAATTCTCATAATTGTAGTATTACATTTATTTTCTCATTTTAAATATTTTATATCAATATTTTATCATTTTGAAGCAATAAACACTAAAATTTTCGATAATCTATTCTCCATAAAAGAAACACAGAATTAATTTTTTCAAATAAGAATGTTAACTCTTCTGTAATTTCTATTACAGTTTAATTAAAATAAGAAACCTAAAGGATATCTCTGTATGTTTGATGATTTAGTACAGAATAGTTGGGTCGAGCAGATTATTTATTTCTATTTATTTCCGTCGTTAATTCGCGAGTTTATTCACATATGATTCGATCTGATTTGTGAATGAATCGAAATGTAACTGGACTAGCGAGTAACGCGGCATCGCGAGAAGAGCAGACTCGATCTCTCGACCCAGCAGCAGGCTGAGGTAGGTCAGTGAACGCGACTGCAGCAGCCAGCCAGTCAGCCAGCTCCAACGGGAACACCCTCCCGTCCGGGGTAGCACCCTCTCGCCCGCGACTTGTTCGCTCAATATCTGGTGAATGCGTTGTGGAGGCGAGAGGAAATCGAACTGTAGAGAGAGAGAGAGAGAGAGAGAGAGAGAGAGAGAGAGAGAGAGAGGAACGGGGGCAAGATTCTAGGGGGTGGATAGGTAAACTGCAGAAGGAAGAAGAAGAAGAAGAAGAAAGGGTGATAGTTTTTATATTACAGTCACGAAGTATCGCAAAGGAATATCTTATACCTTTATGTATCTATCTATATTCCTACATCTATTTAAAATATATTAATCATAAACTAATCTGAACAGCCGTGTGAAAATAAAACTGAGACCGTGGTTCGATTGTGAATGAAAGTACTTTGCATCACAATTACAGTCCTTAATGAGATTTAGTAATTCTGAATTCGTCAACCTCTGAGGACTTTAAAAACTATCACCAACGCTTCTATTCGCGTGGAACTTCGCTTCAACGAACTTTTAATGGGGTTGGTACCAAGGATATCTAAAGTTGAATGTTAAAAGTGGCGAAACGAGATGAAGTTTGATCGAATTTGTAATTTTTAACGTTATATACCTTTGTAACTAAACTTCAGATTGAAATTGTAAGATAAAAAAGAGGAAGAGAGAAGTCCAACGCAACATCAATTTATTTTAATGAAACCTTGTTAAGTCGAACCTAATGAAAGTAACAATAAATATAATGCAATCTTAATAAATCTTAATAAATTTAATAAATAATTTAGAAATTAATAAAATTTCCAGAAATTGAATCTGATGAAATTAAAATACATTTGATATGTATTTCTTAAAACAAGATTTACTCTTGAAATTATTTAAAGGAAATTGATAAATTATTTTTTTTATTTTAGATTCGAACGCGCGATATGTAATATTCTAATCAGAATGTCATCTATTATATATAGCGATTACCGATCGCGACATGGTTGTGAAATCATCTCGATTTGCGGCTTGAAACAATATCTATCGTGATTCGCAGTTGTGGCGCGTACACACATTATATCTGCGTGTAAATTAATTGCAATTTGCTGTAACCAGATTGTCTGTAAGCTAGCAGTTGTATGGCCGCAATATTCCCCCGTAGAAGATATCGTAATTGATACGTTTCCGTCTTGCTGGCGGAATAATATTCCTCCGGCGAGAGATGAAACATAAAGTATTGATTGTAGCTGCTACAAGTGCCAAATGTTTTTTGTTAGATATTTTATGAATTTTGCAAACGACATCAATTTCAGCCGCTTTTATATATCAGTACAAAGTTTCGGCAAACGTGAAAGGGAGAGAAAAAAGCAGGGCTGTTGAATAACGAAAATTCCGCAAAATGTTTTGAAATATTTCTCTCTTGATATCGCAATGTATTTTAATCCATATGCTGTTATTTAAGCCTTTATGTTTATTTGTTTTTTAAATAAAAAAAGAGGCTCTCGAAAATTTTTATTGCGTATAATGAATGTTTCTGTTTAAAAACGAGAAACATGCTGAAACATATTTGCACGGAAATGTCACGACAATTATGGTTGCGAATTCTGTGGTATCCCATTTAAATTTTATATTCTTAAAAGAGATAATTAAATAGTAAAATTTATTTAATATAGGCAAATAACCACCTTCTAAAATAGTTTTAATAAAACCTGCAAATCAACGCAAATACATTTAACATACATTTTCTTGTTTTATTTAATTTTTTTCATTATTATTTTTATTATTATTATGAATCATTATTTACAGAAATAATTTTGTATTAATTATTATTATTACATTAGTTAGTAGAGGAGGTAATGAATTTGATATGCTGATGTTATCATTTATACAAATTCAGCATTATTTGACATATGTTGCGTGCAATTTTATTCTGTATTATTGGGTAATTTTATTTTATTATTTATAATCAGATCTATATTACATACACAAGCATAAGAAAATAAATACATGTAGAATACGCAGTTATTTTACATGTTATATGACGTTATCGACGCTCTCGCGCCATGTAAAATATAATGCATGATAATATATAATGCATGATGTATTGCAAGATGATCTATTACTAGATTATATGATCTATTACTAGACGTGTTTACTTGGTTTGTAAACGATGAGCAGGGACTATGCTACTCCGCGAATTACGTGTCAAAATTAGAAACATGACTTTCTGAAGTTATTTTTATGGATGAAACATGGGGCGGCGACTAAGTGAGAAAGAGAGAGCGAAAGAGAGAGAGAGAGAGAGAGAGAGAGAGAGAGAGAGAGAGAGAGAGAGGAGAGAAATCGTTACGAGCTTTCAAATACGCCGACAGTTTGAGAGTACAAGAGAACTGCTAGAGATGTAACATCGCACCGTGATATTAAAGGGAACGCGAAACCAATCGATTTGTCTACTTGCCTAGCAAAAAGTGCATTTTATTGAGTGCAATCCACTGCAATTCTTGTTTCGTGGATGTGCGAAGTGCGAAGTATACTTGCAAAAAATCCGCAGAAACGAGAATGCTCGCACTTTTTTATCTACGCATCAGATAAAGCGCTACAGGAGGTGTGCAGGAATTTTTATCTTCTTTTTGCAGAACCGTCGCCGCTCTTATCGAGACGGGGAAAATAATATCCGCAAAATCCGCCGCGACGTGCATTTCAAATGGAAATACTCTATGGGCATCATTGCAAAATCGCGTCAATCACAATATCGAGACGGTATTGTAATGTGTACGTAATAATATAGATATTTAATTCGCGTCGACGCTAAACGCATTTATAGATATAATCGCTTTCTAATGCACGGTTTATCGTTTAGTGTTTATATCATGATGACAGCTTCAATCGATATATTATTTCGTATATTCGTGGGATATGTTCGTAAAACAAATTCTAGGGATTACATGGTTTTCTACGGATTTTTCGTTAAAGATAAATCGACCACGTCGAAGACTCTGTGATTGAAAGCCAGCTGACATTCTCAAGACACTGACTTGTGAGTACTGGATACAAGTATTCAATGCGATATGTTTAAAATCAGATCGCGCAGCAATTATAAAATTACTTGCTTGCCAAGATTTTCAGCAATTTACGATTTAAAAAATTAATGAAATGAATTAATACCTTCTGAATTCCATACGCTAGCGCGCATAGATATTTGTTATCATTGAATTTAATTTAGTCATAAAATGATGCTTTTAATCGTCGACACAATGCAAAAACTTCTTGTAGCGCGCAATTATCTTATTTATAACAAAATTTCAAAATAAAGGTTTTTCAGCATTATTTCTTCATAGTCTTGATTTGTAATAATATAATTCATGAAAATGTGTCTTCCAATATAGCTAAAAATTATTTAAACAAAGTATTGGAACTTTTCATTTTTCTGATCATACTTTTTATGTTTTAAATATTTTAAAAAATTCCACTTTAAAATTCTTCAACTTTAGATTTTGCTCTTTTAAATATTAACATAAAAAATTATAAGGATATTCTATATATAATTATTTTTTATAAAATATTATCTCTATCGAAATTAAAACTAAACCTTTTAGTCAAAAAGAGGAAAAAGATATTAAAAATTTAAATGCGATGGATAATTATCACTATTGAACCTTTAAAACTGTCCTCCACGCATGAAAAATGGTAGGAATTTATTAATGTTATAATGAAATGTGCGCACTGAAAAAGTATAACTCACTTGTCGGGAGAATGTTATTAATGCTCTTTGTGTCGTTAAAATGGTGGACATAATGAACGTTCCGTCGTGCATTTTTGCGCTGCGTGTCATTTGCCACGAAATCCGAACGAAATTTCTCCTCGGATCGATGATTATACGGTTGGTTTCGACGTATCAAGCGTAGCGAGAAAAAGGCGAGTGGCCGCGGGCGAAAGTAATAATCTTCGCTTTGTGCACGTCGGCTGGAACATGCATTAAGGCCTTTTGACGAGAGAAGACTGATGGAAGGGAAACGCAATTGAATTCACTACCGCTCAATTTCACCGATAATTGAGAACACCATTCTCGCTTCGATGCTTTTCGATGCATTTGATGCATGAGATTTGATGTTCCCCGCCCCTTTCAAAAATTTGCAAGGTTTTCTTCAGTATTGTTTAGTCGAAGCTTTATTGTTCGGCCATTTTATCTTATACTTGATACTTTACCTTTTATTTCATTTTATTTTCTTTTCGATTTTCTTTCAACTTTTTTAATTTTATAATTTTTTTTGTTTTATTTTAGTTCGGGTTTTTTTACACTTGTCTGGTTCATTCTTGCACTCACCATTCTCGACGTTGAGCTCCGCCGCTGAAGCTCTGTAAGAGGGCGGTCTTCCATAATCGCTGGCGTCACTCGGATGCAACAGCAGTTGATGCGACGTCCTAGAGTGATGCCTGCCGGAACCGCCGGAGGAGCGACGCACATGAACGTTGTTCAACACTGTGCTGCTAGACGCTCTACTAAGAGCCGCTCTTTGTTTGATCGCCTCTTTATAGATCTTGAAGTACATGATGATCATCACGACACCCGGAATCCAAAAGGATACACAGGAACTGATCACCGCGTACGGGAGGTTCACCACGAACATGCAAATCTGAGATTGCAGAAGCCGGAAAATTCAGTCGTACGAAACGTACAGGATTATCGCGAAAATTTTCTCCCTTCTCACAAATTAAAAACCGTCCGGAATGAGTTTTACAAAATAATAAACATGAAAAATTTTTATATAACCTTAACAAATCTTTTTTTAATTCTGCATAAATTTAAAATTCGATTTGAAGAATTATATACAAATAGACTAGGAAACTCGGTTTTAAAAATGGTAAAGCAAAAGATTCGACATATAATATTCATGAATGTAGAATTGAATGAATCAAAGGGATGAACTCATTATTTTATCGTTCTTTTAATAACCATTTTAATAATAGTTATCTCGGAATAAAATTGCAGGCTCGCCGAAATTGTGATATTAAGAAGTCGCTAAAATAAGCTAGCTAGATAATTTAACAAGTTAAATTATCAAAAATTCAAAGATGTCATTTATCATTATTAATCTTTTTTAAAAATTTTCTTCCGTCTCTCATAATTAAACAATATGACGCCATAACTGATTTATTACTGCACCGCCACCGCTAACAAATTGCTTTTTGCCAAAGTAACATGAGATAATTTACGCTAATTACACGATTAATTACAGACGAAACTAGTATCCGTTTTATATACATTTTATATATAATTATATTGGCTTTTGTATCTAATTGACTTTGAAAAGCGACGTGGTATTAGCGACATACAAATTGCGATATGAAATTAATTTCGCTGTAATTAAAGGATTGATACAAACTGAAATATTATAGCCTTCCCGTAACGACTAAGATTACGAGAGCTTAACCATTAAAAAAATATTAATCGAAGGAAAGATAAAATACTGTAATTAATTTGATGTTACCTCTGGAAACCTATTAAATCCTAAATCGAGAAGGGGATAACGTTGTAAATTACCTATATTGATAACTGTTAGGGAAATATTAATTATTACAAGAAAATACGCGGTATTCAATTGACGTAGCCGTCATTAAATAATTAATCCCGTGATTAGTACAGTATTACATAACACTTTAAAGGCCAATGACGTCGCATTAACGTCACTTGTACACTGATCAATGGCAACTTAATGGCAAAGGAATTATTTTTTGTCAATTTTTGACAGTAATTGATAAAAAGAGCTGGCCACTGGTGAAAGTTACTCGCGCAATTATCCGATCATTAAAATGTTAATATAATTCACTTATAAGAAAATGAGAAATATTAATTTAATAAATGCAGTGATTAATCTGATTCTATTTTTGAAGATCAATTAAATTCGAAATCAGTAATTACTACAAGAGAAAGAACGTTTTAAGAAACTGCGATGGCTAAGGAAAATGTTGCTCGTGATAAATGAGTCTTATCGCTGGCAGTTTTCCGACGGTTCCGGAGCTCCAACGATTAAAAATCGATAGTTCACACAAGACTGACGTGAAAGTAATAGTATATATAAATTACATCGTTTATAATATCGCAATTTGTATCTCTGCTAAACGTAAAAACTCATACAGCCTAGATATCAACGACGCATTTACTCATCAAGATCAATATTTTTGCGGAAGACAACACTTTATTGTTCGATAAAAATTACATGCTTTTATTATTATTTCCCTGATATTCCAATAATTTTATTTATTATTCAAATAATTATTTGGATTTTTCTTACAACTTTTTTATCATTTATGTATAAAGATTATATACCTACTCTACTATTTATCATTTATGTATAGATTATATATTCTTTTCTTTTTTATAAATTATTTAAAATAAATTTCTTTTGTGTAAAATCTACATAATGAATTTACATTGCAAACAAACGTACTGCTGCAACGAAAGCAAAATATTCCGAGTGAAGAATTTTTCGAGAAATATTGATTAATGATTTTGTGAGATTGTGATCTATACATATATCTGGGTTATCTGTCTTCTAGATATAACAGACGGTGTTACAAGTATGGATTGAGCATATTCTACAATAGGATTGAGAAAATGACAAATAAAGTAACATGACATAGGAGGACAATAGAAGCTACAAGAATATCGAAATGAGAAATCGGTTTTTGATGTAACCTGTGAAAGGGTGGAAGATAGAGAACTAAACGCTTCGCTAAGCGAAGCTCTCATAAAGAGAGTTTCGAAACAATGTATTGATTCGCTCTGAAATTGAACGATATCAAAATGTTTCAAATTTCGAGACGATAAAGAAAAACTGATGTTTGCATTGTATTTGATACAATGCAATAATATGAAGGAAATAATATGAAGATTTATATTTCCAAAACGTGTCCATGAGAAATGTTCTATACAGAAACTTATATACGTATAAAATTTTTAATCCTGCGAAAAGTTTTGTAATATTGTATGTATAATCTCTACTTTTAAATATGGGTTTAAGCCGCTTTAGAAATAAGTTCTTCGATCGTTCTGTTTGTCTTTTATTGAAAGTCTCGTTAAAATAAAATACTAACTATGCATTCATGAAAGATTTATACGAAAGATATATAATTTAGTAGGAAAGTAATTTCACGATTATTAATTAATTTGAAAAGGAATTGGCCGAAGTAGATCATAAAAAAGAGAAATGATCGAGAATATAGTGATATCGAGATAAGATTAATGGGCTTTGCAATTACATGAACTAAATAAATAAGTTGTAATGATAAATCAAATAAATCAAACCTCTTAAATCTTGATTAAACGTCTTGATTAATTCTTGCGTTCTTAAATTGAAAGAATAATTTCTAAATTCTTAAATCGAAGCGCCGCGTTAACCAAACTACCTGCGGATTCTTCCGACGGAAGGCCAGATGTTGCTGCGTGGTGTACCAGCCCATGAAAATAGGTATAAAGCTAATCAGAGCCGGTAGAGTCCAAGCACTACACAGCATGGCAGTAACTGTTACAGTCCTCATAATGGCCGGGTACTCCAACGGTCTGACTATCGCGTAATACCTATCGACGCTGATACAACAAAGATGGAGAATACTGGCGGTGCTGAAGTAAACGTCCATCGAGTTCCACACGTCGCACATGATACTTCCTAGCAGCCATTTACCCCCAGAAAGTTCGACGGAAGCATTGAACGTCATGGCGCACACCGCCACTAGAAGATCAGCCATTGCTAAGGAAACTACGTAGCGATTGGTGGGCACTCGTAGCTTTCGGTGTCTTCTGACGCTAGCGATCACCAGAGCGTTGCCCAACAAAGCGGTGACAATGATGCTGATCATTATGACGCCCTTAAGGGCGATCAGGCTGACGTTTCTTGAGTCAACAATAACGCTCAAGTTGTTGTGAAAAAGGGGAATACCCTCGAGGCTTGAAGAAAAATTGATCTTGCGATAGACCTCCTCATCCGGAGGCTCACTGACTTCCATCCCAGAGCGAAAATTGCAATATCATATTAGATGTTTAATTTTTAAGTCCATCGACAAATTTGTCGATTTTTTTAATCATGTTTGGATCATGGGGCTATGATGGCGATTTAAATACGTCATCTCTGAGACACATTACATCTTTATATTGTACACGAGAGTATCACTTTCATCATTTCCAATCTTCGTCACTTCAATTCTCATGATGTCTATCCACTGTAGTCCAAATTCTTCAGTTATCACACAATCACTTTCCATAATACTGATTTATATGCATTTTAAGTGGCGATGAACTTTTTGTTTCAAGCAAATCTCTATAACTCTTATGTTGTTTGTGAAAGTCTTTCTATTTTGTAAATTTAATCTTTCATAGTTTGTTCGATAATGGATATTATCTATTTAAAAAAAAATATTAACCGATTAACAAATTAGCTTTTTTTTTTAAGAAAAAAGATTGATTTAAAATGCGGGAAAATTTATATGAGAGTAAATCATGAATCATAAAAATTGTATAAAAAGAAAAAGGTATTTTTAAATATGAATATTTTAATTAAACAATTTAATTAGATTAATTAATGGAAAAATATTCACATTCATAATCAATGTAAATATGCTGGGAGTGTTAGGTAATTTAATTAAAACAAATGTATAAATAAAACATTGCATTATATATATAAATTCATAAGATTAAATAAATAAATGAATAATAATCTAATTTCTGTTTAATTATTATTATTTTTAATTGTTCTTTTCGTACATCCAATAATGATAAAAATGCCGGTTAATTATTGCAATGCTACAAAAAGTAAGAAATAAGGCAATAAATTCAGTGCTGATGTAATGGTGGTTTTTTCTAACAGAAACTTTTCTTTCGTCTTCCAGTAATCATTTGTAATGGCGAGCGTCGAAATTACAATCGTACTGAGCGTTATGCATGGCCATGAGTATTATCTGTAAATATATCTGACTGTATTATTAATGACGAGCCATGAAAACGTCTTATTAACGATTTCTCCTTCGCTTTCTTGGAACCGCCACGTTTCATGATTACATATGTATAATTTAGGATCTTTCAACTCTTTTAACAGAAGATTGACGAATCGACGGTTCAAAATAAATGAATATAACATTTCATTACTGACACGTTGACAGATATTTTCGACAGATTTTCTCTTTAAGCTCGCTTTTATCGATACGTTAATGTGCTGATTTCGATAAAAGCGAATTAACAATCTATCCAATTTAATATTTTTCGATTAGTTTTTAATTTAATCTACAATTAATATTTGATTTTTCAATATTCAGTTAATTAATTAGTATTTAATATTTAATATAATTTTAAAAAATTTTTATCCTATCTTTTAACTTTTTCCGAAATATTTTTGGCTGGTTTATATTAACATTAGTATTTAATTAGAATACTTTTCTTAATTTATATTTACTCTGTTATGAAAAAATAGATAATATATGAGAATTTAATGTTCTTGATTTTCATATTTTCTCACACACGTGCATAAAAGAAAGGAAAGAAGTTAAATATATCTCTTTAGAAACTTATCCTATTATAGAGACACAATGACATGCATCTCAAGATCTCTTAATGTTACCTCAAAGTTAATGATCTATAACTAATTAGGTAATCTATCAAATTTTCGCTCAAAATTCGGAAGGCGACAGTTTCCAACTGCCGACAGTTCATTAACATTTATAGTCAAAATTGGCGTAGACATCGACCTATCAGCGCAACTTTCCTCACGAGAAACTTCCTCTTCGATATCGGAAAGATAACTTAAGCGAAATTGCAGGAGATTCCCTGGGTAATTGCTACAATTTTGGAAGCCTGATTTCGTATCGTAATCACATGATCGTAGTTGCGAGCACATCATAGCGATGCACGGCAAAATTAAATTGTGTCTAAATATCGTTAATAAACTAAAAAATTATAGACATAAAAAAATAAATACATACGCTAAATAACTTTTTTCTTTCTAATTTTCTTATGATTATATTAAATTTTTTATATTGCGGTTAATAAATACACGGTTAATAAATCGATAATTAATATTGTTCCGGTAAAAATTAAGTTTTTTATTCCCTACATAGCTTGAGAAGATTAAGACATCGTATTAGCTTGGAGGGAAAAGAAAGAATAGAGTCTCATTTTAATTTTGCAGACAGCACGGAGGCAAATTTACATCTCGTTTTTGTTAGTAAAGGTATTTATGTCGCAGCGGTACTTTTTAAAATTTTAATAACGTTACACACAAATGTGTATAATAAAGTATGTAGAACACTTATGTTGAAATTTCGAATATGAAGTAGGAATACAAATATATATGTATAATCTATTTTAATGCGGGTTTTTCAAGGTGCACTTTATATATGTGCACCTTGTATATACGCCATTTTTTCATTACGCGAACTTATAAAATTTTCGGGCTTCTCGTATAAAACTTATCTCTGACGAGAATTTAATTCGAAAAAATTGCGGGGAAATATTTGCCTCTTATTCTACATTCATAATTCTGAATGACGCACAGATTAATTTTATAATTTTATATAATAATGGAAAATATTTTGTAAAAGCTCTACATTTTAGAAATGAGAAAATGTATAATTCGAGAAAGAATTATCTACACTACTATAAATATTACATATCTACATGCACGCGCACACTTGCGTATATATGATTTTATTATAGGACTCTGTTATTTAAAAAGTTTTATGTATGTGATTTTAATAACTTTTACATAGAGATGTTGAAGTGTCATGAGATTTCTCGCAATATTAAAATGTAGCTTTCTTAATTACTTGACAAATTGAGCTCCATTTTCTTGTCGAAAGATAATATCAAATTTTGCGGCAACTTTAAGGAAAGATCTTTTCTTATTAATCATTAAATATTAATAATCACGCCCTTTGTGGATATTTGGCCTCCTCTGGGCAATAGAAATGCGGACGGAAAAGCAAACGAGAAGGGGTCAGGGTAAGGAGAAGTTGACAGTAGAACAAGTTCAAGAGAGGCCTGGATACATTTACATACTGCAATATTCATAGAGATGGTTCTAGCTCTAGCTAGCCCATTAGCAATTATGTTTATGAGTATATGCATGAGCATATATGAGTATACACATACACAATGAAATATTAGTATCGTTTTTTTCATCAATGATGGGATAACTGAAAGAATTGACGATAATTTAATTAAACGAAACCGATTAACTTCTCTGACGAGAATTTAATTCGAAAAAATTGCGGGAAAATATTTGCCTCTTATTCTACATTCATAATTCTGAAATTGAAAAAAATTCATAATTCTGAAATTGAAAAAAATTTGCAAGAAGAAGAGAACAGAGAGAAAATTTAAAATGATTATAATGACTTTTTTATTTCACGACGTTAAATATTCTGGAATTAATGAAATTATCTTCTCATGAATAATCCCGTAAATAAAATTTATTTTATTTTTAATATTCATAAAATTTTATTCATATATTTATTACTTAATTATTTAATAACTTAATTAATTAATTAATTATTAATCTACTTTACTAGATATTAAATTTAAAGAAATTTTTAAATTAATTATTATAGAATTTATATATACAAAATTGATAAAAAATAACGTTAAGCTATTTTTAATGATTCTTTTTCATTTTAGTTGTTAAATATTTGAAATTTTTATTTTACTTTTCAATTAAACATTTATGATTTTATATTTTTTTAGAAATAACACTTTCATTTCCCTTTTAATCAAAACATATTCTATTTTTATCTCTTAAATGGTATACTATCATTCTTTATCTCTAATCGCGATTGTCATAATTTTTTTGCAATATTTTCTACTTGATCTACTTGATATATATAGGAGGATTTTAACTTAACCTTTCGATTGACGTATTGATTTCTTTGTCCTCCACGCCTGGTATCCGAGAGAACGTGGAAGCAAATAAAGTTTTGAAAGATCGACACATTCGCGCACTGCACGTCAATGTGTCAATGAATCTCTTCTCTTTCTAAAAATTAAAATTTTTAAAATGTCGACATATGTCATTGACGATTCAGTCGATGTGAGCATATTTCTCGCTCGATGATTTAGGTTTTGTTTCTGTGAAAAATGTCGCTGTGAAATGTCAGATTACATAATTTTAAAATAAATTATTTTTGTGTAACAGAACTCGTAAGTTGCGAATAATTTTGATAATTCCGTGCTATGAATTGTCCATTATCAGATTCACAATTTATTTTTATTAATTATATCCTTATTTTTGTATATATATCCAATTTATATTCGGTAATTGATTTTTCATAAAATTTGTTATTTGTAATTTGTTATATTTTCTCTGATAATTTACATTTATCAGATAATTTATATTTATCGAGATATAATTTGTGTATTTATTTTAATTTGTTATTTGTAAACTGCGTATTCGCGATTCTAAATTTACAATTTTAATTAGAAAAAGAAGTTTTTATTTTATTCCGTGTAAATATTATAAGTCGAGTATATTCAATATTTCTGGGGATTTGAAAAAAAACCAGATACTCACAGAGAAAATGTCAAAATTTACAGAACAGAATGTCGAGATAACAAAATTAATCTTCAGGGAATGAATAATGAGAATGTCGATGTGGTTTCCGGTTTACAAGCAGATTAAATGACACTGAGAGCCTGTACTTCAGTAATGATAAACTGAAATACGAGGTTGTCAGTTTGAGTGCCAATTCGTCTAAACGTAAATAGGAATGACGATTGAACTACGGCCAACATGGTTTACGCACATAAAATCGAAGAGTTTACTCTCGGATTATTTAAAGCTTATTTTTAGAAATATACAGAGATGAAAGACAGAAAAAAGATTTACATATGAAGATATTTTTGAAAAATATTAAAAATGTAGAAAATACATTTTTTATAGAATATGAAAAAACATAAAATTTTTTATACAGAGTATAAAAAAATATAAAATTTTTTATATTATAAAGTAAAGTAAAGATTTATTATCAAATTTTCAATAAAATTAATATTGATAATAATAGTCAATACTAATCAATAAAGATTAGTTAGTATGAAAACGCGTATAAATTAAAATTCATTGTTATTATTATGTTACTAATTAATCGAATACCGATTAAAGTGCTATACACTTGAAAATTAATTTTAAAAAAATTTATTAAGCTTATGTCATTGTCTGAGCATAGCAAGAATTAAAATTTTCGTAAAACTGTCATAAAGGTTCATCGTAAAGTTTCAGACATTAATCGCTAGGATATAATTGTATCCCGGTTATAAAATCCTGAAGATTAAGTTTATCTCAACGCCTCTGAGATAGAAAGACTATTGATGAATTGGCAATCTTGAAGAGAGGAAAACCAACAGATCACCACGCGCTCCTTTATCCGTCCCTCAATCTATCTATTTCAAAGACGCGAAGAAATTAAAAGCGCGCTTAATGTCTAGACGCTGCTCCAAGTAACTGCGTACAAGGACGCCACAGAGGCGCTTGCGCCTCCGGTGGCGGTTCTTTCATATTTATTAATCATATTTATTAACCATCTCTGCAAAAGAGAATGATAACACACTAAAAGATGAGAATTGCCGATTTCAAATTATTTCATAAACGGTGAAACAATTGATCAAAATTCTTTCACTTTCTGTCACCATTAAGGAATCATTAAATGATTTGAATTAAACCACTCCTATAAAAACTGTTTACATTCAGCGTTTTAGAACCAAATGACAATCTTCGCACTCGCGGTTTCGATCGGTTTGCGCGATCTAACATCGATTCCGCCAACATTCTAGTATACTCGCAGTCAACGGGATATTATTATTATTAATCATTCCCAGTTTAGCTGCGACACTTTACGTATAAATATACATGCATCTAGCAAGAAACAGCGAAACGGTCTCCATAAAAGCAAGTAAAACGTTAATCATGAATGAGATTTGATTAAATTTTAAATGATTTACTGATTTTAAATGACTTCCGAATGATTAAAGAAAAAATTAATGAAGTTCTAAGTAATTAATCCTTGCTTCTTGTGATTAAATAATGATATCGTTTTATGCTATTAGTATGAAAACAAATTACATACAATTGCAGTGCAAATAAAATAAGATGGAATTTAAATAACTTTTTTTTACGAAATTTTCTACTGAACACTATTGAGCATCACTTGTTATACTAATTACTACTTAAGTATCGTTACAATCGAGTTTTAAATCTCGATTGTATTTCAGTGCCTGCTTAGACAGTTGAGTTTTTTTTTTTTTTAAGTCGTCCGTAAACAATGAGACAGAGATTTATCGAGCACAATTCTTCCGGAGATTTAAACTGCACTATTAGTTAGCGGAACGCTAGGACCAGTCCTAGAACACCGGTGTTCCGCTCTAATCCGCGACATGCTGTCGGATCGATCTTTCGCGGGCAAGGTCGCGACGAGACCGTCGTCGTCCCCGTTATCGTCGTCGTCGGCGGCGGCGGCGTCGTCGGCGGCGGCGGCGATTTCGAGCGGTGGCGAGTAGTAACGCCTTGACGGATCGTACATGTTCGGACGACGCCGGTAGACTGAGCGTCGCGACGTTCGCCACGGCGCCGCATTTCTCTCCCCCTCGAACTCTCTCGTTCTCTCTCTCTCTCTCTCTCTCTCTCGCTCTCTCTTTCTCTTTAACTCTCTCTCTTCCTTTCTTGCATAGTGCTGCCCTTTGTCCTGTGAGCTAACGCGTAAAGAGAGAGATACAGAAGCAGGATATTATTGATAATTTAACCTTTGATTTGATACCTCTCCGCATTTAAAATAAAGAAAAATGTGGGATGTGTGTAAAATATGCGAAATAATAATATAATATACGAGAGAAATGTTATGTAAAATTAATTTGACGTATAAAGTTCTTACTTTAAGGTAATGCAATGGTAGAATATTAGTTCGACCTTTGAATCCAGTCCCTGCAGTTATTTGTGCAATTTTATATGAAAATATACAAAGTTCATATAATATAACGTAAAGTGAGTTAATAATAATAATCTCTAAAAGGGAGTTATTATAATATTATTATAATAACTCCCTTTATACGTCAGCTAAATACGTACTCTTTATCCTATGTACTTACATTGATACATATATGTATACTTATATTGATACATTTTTAATTTTCTTCTTCCCTTTTCGAAAAAATAAAAATTATTTGTAGAATCTTATTCAGAAATACATGCAAAATTTTAAAATATTTAATTTTTGTCGCTATTTGAATTTGATTAATGTCCCAAATATCGAAAAGTGCAAAAGAAGGGAAGTAAAACGAACGGATCTATTGTTTCGCGTTCGCTAACGATTTCTCCAGACGATTCTATTGTTCGGATGATATAAGGTCGCATATCTGAATGCTCGAGCTCGGATATACATGGAGATGCATTGTCTTTGCGCCGTGCAAATATTTGCATACACGACATAACATGAGAATACGAGAAGGGTGCAGCAGCAGCTGATGCTAATTATAGTATGGAAAGCGGGCGGTCTGCTAAGAAATGCATAGCTCGAATCTTATTTTTATCACAAATGACAGCAGTCAGTCGCTCGGGATTGCACGTAAATGCGATGTCAGATATATAAATAATTATAGTGTACTAATAAAGTTTTTAATAAAGACATATACGAAGAGAGACATATAACATTATTTGACAAGCTTAATATAAGAGGTAAAAATCTGTCAGTAAATTACTTGTATAGTGAACGCGCAGAAGCATGACGATTGAGGAAACCTTGATCCGAGATCTCGAGAAAAGAAACGACGTTTTATTGCTGTAACCTTAACGGCGTATTATACTAATTTATCTCAATAACTGCACACGCTCGCTAACAATTCCGCCTCAATCGATGCCATATTTCGCAACTCTCACATCGCCGCGTGTGCCGCGAAGAAAAGGAGAAATAAAAGTTTATCTGTGAATCCAGAAGCATACAAGAGCAGAAAGAAATATATAAAATATTTATTAATTTATTAATAAAACGTTTCTTCTATCAATATACATACATATATATGTATATATGTTACACTAGATCGATTGCTTGAAAAAGAAATTGTACGGCTGTTACAATATTAATATTGGAAAGATTATTATATATCATTATGTTTACAGGAAACACCAATTAGTCACGGATTATTAATGTGTGTATTATATTTTATTAAATATTATAATATATATAATTAACAAAGAGTTGCAAAAGATTCAATTAGCTATCACCAATCATTATAAGTTAAAAATTGTAAGATAAAAAAGAAAGATAAAAAAAAAGAGAGGCACAATTCTTCTTATGTACTACTGTTCGCGAGTTCGTATGCGTGAGATCGATCGGTTCGCGGGGCACGTAATAACGAGCGGCCTTCGCGCGAAAGCACCGAGGCCGCGCATGTGTTTCCCTTCGCATCTGCGCGCGATTTTGCTGTAACTACACGCTCTCGTTTTCTCGAAATCGCCTCTTCGAGGGTATCGCTTCCTCCTCGAGGGCGCGCGCCGCTCGAAAGGCGGCGATCACGCGAAAAGCAGGAGCGACTGCACGCAACAAACGAGTGAGCCAGTTTCGTGTGCCTCTTCAAGGTCCCCTCGTGTTGAAATTCGTTCAAATTTAAAAGGGGAAAATTAATAAGGAATTTAATTTCAACGAATTGATGCGATAGAGTCTGAAATTCAAATTGATCCATTGAAATGGCTGTAGTAAATTTAGAAAAATTTTATTTATATCAGCGAAAAGCGATAAGGGAGGCTTTACTTTGATTGAAGATTATACCGACCTCTCGAATTGCCACCTCGTTCTAACTTTTTGCCCTTTACAAGGAACTTACATCTGCGTTATAGTAAGTAAGAAGTTGGGATCTAATTTTGACGACGGCAGTAGGCGAGAAGTTTTCTCGATCCTCTTGAACTACGCACGCCGCGTGGCTACGAAATTATACGTATATCATAAGCGTTAGCTGCGACAGATATTTGATTCGTATATATCAAGGCTAGATTTCTCTTTTTGAGGTCAGGTTTTTTAAAGATGCGGTATTCAGTGCTACAAGCTATGTATTCTTAATATTGTTTATCGAAAATTGAAACAATCTTTTCCTCGACAAAGTTGAATTAGACGCCATCATGTTTTCCCTATCTTTCGAATTTTTAAAATTTAATATCTAAAGTACAGACAAGTTAAAAAATTAAATTAAAATAAAACTAAGTCAAATTGAAAAGAATTAAAATGAAATTTCAAAAAAGAAAACAAATAAATTAAAAAAAATAAAGTAATAAATAAAAACATGAATAATAATTATGATTAAAAATAAAAATGTTTAAAGATAATGAGTATCTACATATAATTAATTAATTTGTGGAAGAACTAAATATTTGCACCATGTAATTTTTTTAATATTCCTCTAAAATAAATCCCGTCAATAGGTAAAATTTTGTAAATGATTTTTTAAATTATTTTCTTGAAGACACGAAATGTAAAAGCTGATTTGGCATCGTAATTTACATTCGTTATCTCTGCTCTCCGATTGTGTGTGTATAAGTGTGTGTATGTGACTGCCCGGTTAGAATATTGTCGTTTTTCCGATACTGTCCACTTTTCACAGTAGGATCCCGAACTGATGGTGACACGTGCCGTGTCCGTATTCCGTATCACGGAAATTGATTTTACCTTTTATTCGATGAATCTTTTCATCTGTCTCAGAGTAAGATTTTTTATATCTAATTTTCTATTTGAAGTAAAAGCCACATTCCATTCGGAAATGATTATAAATATTAGTCAATATTGTTTTACAGCATTTTTTTGTATCATCCTATGTTATTTAAAATCGTAGATTCGTGAGTAATAAAAATATACGTATTAAATTTAACTTCTTCTAGAAAGTTCTTATCTATTTTATAAATATTGTTCGCTGGCAATAATTGATTTGTCGTGAGCTATGAAATATATCTTATCAACAGTATAAAGTAAAGTTAAAGTAAGAGTACAAGTTCTCAAATTTTTATTCATCACGATTTTGAATGTCAATCGGAATACAATCAGTAATTATGAATGTAATCTGTAATAGATACTAGGTTTTATTATAAATAAATAAATTAATTTAAATATTGTAATTCTCAATCGTATAAATCGGCATTTTATGCATAATTGGTATCGGTAATTCGCATTGTTTCAAGGATATGTATCGATATAAAATATCGAAAGTCATAACTTTATCACTAATAAAAATACTATCACTAATAAAAATAAAAATTTAACTACGCCGCACAATTTCTTATCTATACATTTCCTGGTAATAATCAGCTTAGTCGCGATATATAAACAGCAATAGTGTGACGCGAAGTTAGAATACAACAACAGAACAATGAAAGTTCCGAAATTTTTGTTCATCGCAGTAATTATCGTAGGTCTAAGTGGCTCATTAACATGGGCTAGTCCTCTAGCCAAAGCTAAAGCTGAAGCTGATGCCGAGGCTGTAGCCGAAGCTATAGCTGAAGCTGTAGCCGAAGCTATTGCACCTCTTCTTGCTCTACCTCTTTTGGTAAGTTTGATATTAATTTATACAATTTCACGTCGATGTAAAATATTCCGATGTATATACAAGGTGTCCCAAAAAGATCGCATGTCCTTTCACTGACAGATTCTGTGAAACATTTCAAGTCGAAAACTCTTATGCGAAAATGTACAGGCTATAATAGTTTTTAAATGGGAAGTATTTAAAGTTAACCAGTAAATTTGCGGAAATTTCGCGCGCTCAGACATGTTCACATCATACAGTAATGAAGGTGCCCTTGTATGAAGTACGTCACAAATTGGCGAGTGACTTTTCTGGTATAGTAAGCATATTCAAATTATATGCCAATTAATAAAATATTTCGTGTGTTAAACTAAAAAGAAATAATTACCATAATAATACTTTTGTTTCCTTACATCAATAATTTTATGTAGCACTGAATATGTCAAATCAATAAAATATTTCAACAAATATTTAATACAAGTTGACCTTCATATTATACGATGACTTGCCTGAGCGCGCCAAAATTCCACAAACTGACTGGTTAACTTTAAGTACTTCTCACTTAAAAACTATTATAGTCTCGACAGTTTCGCATTAGAGTTTTCGATTTAGAATGTTTCACAGAATCTGTCAGTGAAAGGACATACGGTCTTTCTGGGACATCCAGTATATTCCAGCTTAAATTAAACTTATTATTTGATATATTTTGTTTTAGGGGGGAATGATGAGTCTACCGTTCCTTCACCACAAGCTCACCAACGGTTAATTAAGAAGGCAAGAAGATGACAATTTATAAAAAAAATCAAGCTTCAATATCTCAACACTGATATTATAATTAATAATAATCAGTTATAAATAATTGATTGAATGTATCTATGATACGAATAAATAAATAAATATAATAATATTGTCAATATTTTATTTTACAAATGTATTATTTAAATAATATGTATATGAATATTTTTATGTCAAAATGTTTACCTAGGTTTTTTGTCCAACATTTACATAAAACTGATTTAAAACATAAAAATGATTTAAGACTAAATTCGTTCATCTAAATTCGAAGTGAAAACTGCAAAGCTATTGTTGATTGTAAAGAAAAATGCAATTTTCATATAATTCTTGATATAAAAGTATCTATCTGAAGAAATTCATATTTATGAAATATGCGATTACCAAATGCTAAAAAATACCAGAATAATGCGTACATATTTTTATTGTTCACATATATTTACAGATGTTTCGTAAAGAAAGAAATGTTCTGCATATAAATACAATTATAAGCACATACCGCATTTAAAAATTATTTACTCGTGAAAATTATCATTCGTATATGCGATCTGTTTCAAGCATAGAAACTATAAATGACAAGAAAATTTTGAGAATTTTAAAAAGTAGTTTGAAACAATAAAGAAGAAAGATTCACAATTTTTTATAATTTATTTCCATATTAAAATTTTATAACACGTACAACTTAAAATATGAGTAAATACAATAAGATATTCATCAATGTTTATGATAATAACTTGAATATATAATGTATTTTGAAAAATTATGTTAAAGTAATGTTAAAATAATACAATTTTATTTTTTGCTTTTCACANCCACGTTTATTTCAATTGTGTTTATGTACAATGTTGCTAAGTGACTTTTATAACCGTAGAAATTGTCACGATTATTTCATAAAGCTTTTACACATAAAATAAAAACTATAAATGTATGTATTATACAAATATTATAATTATACCTTCAAATAATCAAACTGCCACCTCTGCATTATTCATTCTTCCTTACAAGGGTACCATTGGAAGTGTCTCTCACCGATTTTAATAAGCTTTGGATNTGTTGTAGANCATCAAAAAATATTAGACTTCTATTTTTCTTAGCTGCGTATCTCAACGTTTANGGCTTGAAACAACGCCTCGAAAATAACGGGAGTAAATTAAAAAATGACATTTTTTTNAAATATGAATATACAGTTGTAAAGAGTATAAAATANCGTAAAACTTTTATATAAGACATTTTATCATATACTTCATATTTTCAAAGGTATTCGTAAAAAAAGAAAAAATTCGTTATTTTCGTAGGGTTGTTTCAACCCNTAAACGTTGAGATACGCAGCTAAAAAAATAGAGGTCTAATATTTTTTTATGCTTTACAACATATCCAAAGTTCATTGAAATCGGTGAGGGACGCTTCCAATGGTTCCCTTGTTAGATACAACTTTCATGAATTTTGATAAATAAATAGATAAATAAATTTTAAAATTTTTTAGAAATAGCATAAATGTTTACAACAATAAAGCATTGAATTTTATTAATCATTGAGAAACATCTGTCACTTGAATCGAAAATAACTGGCATTAATATCGTTTTTTTACATTATGCGGAAGTTGGAGTTCGATTTCGAGTTCGACTATGTCGGTTAAACAAAATCCAGGATTGCTTCGCCTAAGCAATCGCTCATTGTGTCAAGTTGGATCTTCTTTGATTAATTAAATATTAATTATAATCGCCAAACAAAACGTGTAAATACGCGAACATCGATGGTGATTGAGTTGTGAAGAANCGTATTAATAACTGTTCGCTATCAATTTCGTGAGATTATTGATTAAAGATTATTCTTTTCGTTCTTGAGCTAATGTTCGCTTTATGCCACACAAAATATCTTGCTGGCATCAAGNTTCAGGATATAGAGATGTATAGAGATATAGAGATATATAGAATAACCACTTACTTGAGTATTAAACAGACTCTTTATTTTGTATATAAACGGTACGCGACTTGTCCGTTGCTCTTGCTTGCTTGCTACAACGTCTCTCAGCGCCACACGCAGACACATACCTATAGAGAGTAGTCAATGAAAATCGCGTCTTTACGAAACAACGGACGCCAAACTTAACAAACTTAACTTGATATAAATCTCAACAAATATGTCTCAATATAAAATATCAGTATAAAATATCAATATAAAATATCAATG
>JAJVSH010000047.1:156106-171070 GCA_021460005.1 Tetramorium alpestre | reverse complement strand
TAATAATCATCATAACTTTATTAAGAATAAAAATATATCTAATGTTTAACTGCGCCGCACAATTTCTTATCTATATATTTCCTGGTAATAATCAGCTTAGTCGTAGAATATAAAGCAGCGATAATGTGATACGAAGTTAGAATACAACAATGAAAGTTCCGAAGTTTTTGTTCATTGCAGTAATTATTGTAGGACTAAGTAGCTCATTAACATGGGCTAGTCCTGCAGCCAAAGCTGAAGCTACGCCTGAAGCTGAAGCTAATGCCGAGGCTGTAGCCGAAGCTACAGCTGAAGCTATGGCTGAAGCTATGGCTGAAGCTATGGCTGAAGCTATGGCTGAAGCTATGGCTGAAGCTGCAGCTGAACCTATCAGCCCACCATCAGGTTTTATTGTAAGTTTCATATTAATTTATACAATTTTACGTTAATATAAACTATTTCGATGTATATATACTCCATCGTAAACTAAAACTTATTATTTGATATATTTCTTTTTAGGGTGTACGAGGGTAGTTCGAAAAGTTCTCGGCCTAATATATATATGACGCCAAGAATATCAAATGGTTATGATTTTTCACAAGTTTGATCCTTCAAAGAGCCTATTGTAAAGTTTCAGACAGATGCATTCAGTAGTTCCTTTGTTACTAACAAATAACAGTAAAACAAGCAAGTGGTAATTCTCGAAAAATGGATAAAATTGAATGTCGTGCAGTGATAAAATATTTTGTTATATAGAATGTTTATCGCCAACGAAAATAAAAAACGAGCTGGATTCCACTGTGGAGGACTCTTCTCTATCGTTTTCAACAGTAAAGAAATAGGCTGCTGAATTCAAACGTGGTCGTTGGTCAATTTATGATGAACGTTCAGGTCGCCCAAAAACCGTTACGACTGAGGAAATTATCGCAGAAATCCACAATACTGCGTTAAATGATAGAAGAGTGAAAGTGCGTGAGCTTGCTAACGTTGCGAAGATCGTGTTAATAACATCTTGCACAAACATTTGCATATGAAAAAGTTTTCGGCGCGATGGGTGCTGCGTTTGCTAATGGTCGATCAAAAACGCATTCGGATGAAAACGTTGCAAAGTTCCATGAATTGCGTTTCAAAATNCCACCGTATTCACCAGATTTAACCCCTAGCGACTTCTACTTGTTTCCAAACATAAAGAAATGGCTTGCTGGAAAGAAATTCAATTCAAACACGAAGGTCATCAGTCTGAGACGAACGCTTATTTTGAAGGACTAGAGACATCATATTATAAAAAAATTAGAACATTATTGGTCAAAGTGTATTGTGTTGAAAAGAAACTATGTTGAAAAATAAAAAAAATTTTCTCATGAATTATGTGTTTTCTTGGTCAGACCGAGAACTCTTCGAACTACCCTCATACTCACTCTACCCGTTCATTTACCACGCTGTTACCAAANGTTAATTAAGAAGGTTGACAAAAGAATCATGCTTCAATATCTCTACACTGCGCTATAAATAATTGATTGAATATATCTGTGATACGAGTAAAAAAATAAATATAATGATAATAAATATAATAATATTGTCAATATTTTATTTTTCATATGTATTATTTAAATAATATGNATATGAATATTTTTATGTCAAAATGTTTACCTAGGTTTTTTTGTCCAACATTCACATAATACAACATAAAAATGATTTAAGACTAAATTCGTTCACGTTAAATTCGAAATGAGAACTGCAAAGCTATTGTTAATTGTAAAGAAAAATGCAATTTTCTTGTAATTCTTGATATAAAAGTATCTATCTGAAGAAATTCATATTCATGAAATATTCGATTACCAAATGCTAAAAAATACCAGAATAATGCGTACATATTTTATTGTTCATATATTTACAGATGTTTCGTAAAGAAACAAATGTTTTTCACAAATACAATTATAAGCACACCGTATTTAAAAATTATTTACTTATAAAAATTATTATTCATATATGCGATCTGTTTCAAGCATAGAAAGTATAAATAACAAGTGAATTTTATGCTAAAAAGTAGTTTAAAACAATAAAGAAGACTGAAAGATTCACAATTTTTTGTAATTTATTTCCATATTAAAAGTTTATAATATGTACAACTTATAATATAAATAAGCAATGAAAGCTAGACAAGAAGATATCCATTAATGTTTATGATAATAATAACTTGAGTATATAATATACAATTTATTGCTATATATTTTAAAATATATAGTAATAAAATAATACAATTTTATTTTTTTACCTTTTATTCCTACGTTTATTTCAATTATGTTCATTTGCAATGTTGCTGAATAACTTTTATAACCGTAGAAATTGTCATGATTATTTCATAAAGTTTTTACACATAAAATAAAAACTATAAGTTTATGTATTGTACAAATGTTACAATCGTGCGTTCAAATAATCAAACTGTTATCTCTGCATTATTCTTTCTTCAAACCTACACGAATTTTGATAAATAAATGGATAAATAAATTTTAAAACTTTTTAGGAAAAGCATAAATGTTTACAACAATAAATCCATAAAATGAATCAATAAATTTTATTAATCATTGAAAAACGTTTATCACTTGAATCAAAAATAACTGACATTAATATCGTTGCTTACAGTATGCGGAATTGGAGTTCAATTTCGAGCTCGACTATGTCCGTTAAACAGAATCCAGGAACTTCGCCTAAGCAATTGCTCATTGTGTCGAGTTGGATCTTCTTTGATTAATTAAATATTAATTATAATTGCCGAAACGTGTAATTACGCGAACATCGATGGTGATAAAATTTAGTTGTGAAGAACCGTATTGATAACTGTTCGCTATCAATTTCGTGAGATTGTTGATTAAAGATTATTGTTTTCGTTCTTAGGTTAATGTTTGATTTGTTGTTCGAATGTTCGATGCCAAACAAAATATCTTGCCGGCATCAAGCTTCAGGATATAGAATACCCATTTACTTGAGTATTATTATACAGACTCTTTATTTCATATATAAATGTGACTTGTCCGCTGCGCTTGCTTGCTACAATGTCTCTCAGCGCCACACACAAACACATACATATATAGGGTAGCCAAATGAAAATCGCGTCTGTGCGGGAACAACGAACGCCAAACTTAACTTAAAATAAATCTCAACAAATATGTATCAATATAAAATATAAATATAAAATATCATTATAAAATATTAATGTAAAATATCAATATAAAATATCGAAAGTCATAACTTTATTAATAATAAAAATATATCTAATGTTTAACTCCGCATAATTTCTTATCTATATATTTCCTGGTAATAATCATCATAACTTTATTAATAATAAAAATATATCTAATGTTTAATTGCGTCACATAATTTCTTATCTATATTTTCTGGTAATAAACAGCTTAGTCGTGGTATATACAGCTGCGATAGTGTGACGTGAAGTTAGAATATAACGATGAAAGTTCCAAAATTTTTGTTCACAGTAATTATTGTAGATCTAAATAGCTCATTAACATGGACTAGTCCTATAGCCAAAGCTGAAGCTACATCTGAAGCTGAAGTTGATGCCGGTATATTTGAATCTTTAGACTGAGATAAATACGATGCTTTGTCTCCTAGATCAACTAAACTTTCTCCACTACCACACTGAGAGAAATGTTTTGTATTATGAACCAAAAGTTGTGTTGATATATGCTCAAGAAATTTATTTAGTTGCTGTAAACAAATATGTTATTTGCTTATATCTTGTTAAGTCGTTTTAGTTTAGAGAACAAAACTGCTTTTAATAGAAGTCTAATATTTTTTGATACTCTACAACATATTCAAAGCTCATTGAAATCGGTGGAGGGACACTTCTAACGGTTTCTTTGTTAGATACAATCTTCATAAATTTCGCTAAATAAATAGATAAATAAATTTTAAAACTTTTTAGAAATAGTATAAATGTTTTCAACAATGAATCATTGAATTTTATTAATCATTGAAAAACATTTGTCACTTGAATCGAAAATAACTGACATTAATATCGTTGCTTATAGTATGCGGAATTGGAGTTCGATTTCGAGCTCGACTATGTTAAACAGAATCCAGGAACATCGTCTAAGCGATCGCTCATTGTATCGAGTTGGATGTTGTTTGATTAATTAAATATTAATTATAATCGCTGAAACGTGTAATTACGCGAACATCGATGGTGATAAAATTGAGGAGCCGTATTAATAACTGTTCGCTATCAATTTCGTGAGATTGTTGATTAAAGATTATTGTATTCATTCTTGAGTTAATGTTTGATTTATGCCACACAAAATATTTTTCCGGCACCAAGCTTCAGGATATAGAATACCCACTTACTTGAGTATTAAACAGACTCTTTTTGTATACATATAAACGGTACGCGACTTGTCCGTTGCTCTTGCTTGCTTGCTATAATGTTTCTCAGCGCCACACACAGACACATATCTATAAAGAGTAGCCAATGAAAATCGCGTTTGTGCGGGAACAACGGACGCTAAACTTAACATAAATCTGAACAAATATGTATTAATATTAAATATCAAAAGTCATAACTTTATTAATAAAAAAAATATATCTAATGTTTAACTGCGCCGCATAAATCCTTATCTGTATTTCCTGGTAATAATCATCATAACTTTATTAATAATAAAAATATATCTAATGTTTAATTGCGCCGCATAATTTCTTATCTATATATTTCCTGGTAATAATCTCAGCTTAGTCGCGGTATATAAAGCTGCGATATTGTGACATGAAGTTAGAAGTTGCAACAATGAAAGTTCCGAAATTTTTATTCATCGCAGTAATTATAGTAGGTCTAAGTGGCTCATTAACATGGGCTAGTCCTCTAGCCACAGCTAAAGCTACAGCTGATGCCGAGGCTGCAGCTGAGGCTGCAGCCGAAGCTATGGCCGAAGCTATTGCACCTATATTTGCTCTAGCACTTTTGGTAAGTTTGATATTAATTTATACAATTTCACATCGATGTAAAATATTCTGATGTATATATACTCTAGCCTAAATTAAACTTATTATTTGATATTTTTCTTTTTAGTCGGGCATGTTCTCTCTACCGTTCCTTCACCACTATCTCACCACCGGTTAATTAAGAAGGTTGACAATTTATAAAAGAATCATGCTTCAGTATCTCTACACTGCTTTACAAATATTTGATTGAATGTATCTATGATACAAATAAAAAAAAATAAATGTAAAGATAATAAATGATATTGTCAATATTTTATTTTACATATGCATTGTTTAAATAATATATTGTAAGAGTGTGAGAGAGAGAGTGTGTGTGTGTGTGTGTGTGTGTGTGTGTGTATTTTTTTTCTTTTTAAATCATATACATAAACTGTATTCCTTATAAACTTTTCTTAGATATTATAAGTTTTATTTTATCAGATATTATGATTTTCATAAAAAACAATATACATATATTTTGATGATTTTTATAAAAACATAAAAATGTTTTAAGATTAAAACAGTTCATATAAATTTGAGATGAAAACTGCAAAGCTATTTTTGATTGTAAAAATAATGCAATTTTCATATTAATCCGTGATATAAGAGTACTTATCTGAAGAAATTGGGCACGTTCAGCAGACAAAGCTGCTCAGTGAGCGCTTTGTGATTCTTTAATACGATTGGTTTTTACCTTTGGTTTTTCATTCGATCTAAGTGTAGAAACCAATCGTATCAAAGAATCACAAAGCGCTCACTGAGCAGCTTTTTCTGCTGAATGTGCCCATTCATATTCATGAAACATGCGATTAACAATTACTAAAAAATATCAGAATGATATGCGTATATTTTTATTGTTTATATATTTACAGATGTTTCATAAAGAAATAAATGTTCTGCACATAAATGCAATTATAAGCACATATCGTATTTAAAAATTATTTAATCATGAAAATTATTATTCGTATATGCGATCTGTTTCAATCATAGAAATTATAAATGACAAAAGAATTTTATGCTAAAAAATAGTTTAAATCTTTAAATAAAGAAAACTGAAAAGATTCACAATTTCTTACAATTTATTTCCATATTAAAATTTTATAATACGTACAACTTATAATATAAATAAATAGTAAAAGTACAACGAGATATCCATCGATGTTTAAGATAATAACTTGAATGAACTATGTACTTTGAAAAAATATGTAACAATAAAATAATACAATTTTATTTTTTGCTTTTTATTCCCACGTTTATTTCAATTATGTTCATTTGCAATGTTGCTGAGTAACTTTTATAACTGTAGAAATTGTCACGATTATTTCATAAAGCTTTTACACATAAAATAAAAACTATAAGTTTACGTATTGTACAAATGTTACAATCGTGCGTTTAAACAATCGAACTATTATCTCTGCATTATTCATTCTCCCTTCTTAGTAGATATAACCTACACGAATTTTGATAAATAAATAGACAAAAAAATTGTAAAACTTTTTAGGAATAGCATTAGTATTTACAACAATGAATCATTGAATTTCATTAATCATTGAAGATTAATAAGATTTGATTAATCATTTGTCGCTTGAATCGACGAAAATAGCTGGCATTAATATCGTTGCTTACAGCATGCGGAATTGGAGTTTGATTTCGAGTTCGACATTGTCCGTTAAACAGAATCCAGGAACATCGCCTAAGCGATCGCTCATTGTGTCGAGTTGGATCTTGTTTGATTAATTCGCCGAAACGTGTAATTACGCGAACATCGATGGTGATAATATCGAGTTGTGAAGAGCCATATTAACAACTGTTCGCTATCAATTTCGTGAGATTGTTAAAGATTATCTTCAGTTAAAATGGACAAAAAGAAAAGGAGAGATAAAATAATTTATAAAAATTTACAGAAATAAACATTTATACTACTATACTATTTATACTACTATACTACTATACTATTAAAATTAGAATGATTGTATTTGATAAAATATTCGTGCGCCAAGAACAGGTTTTTTTGTGTTTTGCGTGTCTCTTTATCGATATCGAAATATGATAAGTTATTTTTTTATTTTTTTACAAAAACATGTTTATTTATTAAATTATTAAAAGTGCCATTCTATAAATTTATCTGCATTTTATAACTAAAATGTCTAGATTGCGCAGTAATTTAGCTGCTAATTAACGACACATTTATGTCCCGCATCTCCATTAGTAATATGACGGTTGAATTTCACGTTTGTATGTTTATTTAATACATAAACGAGCTGTTGGTGGCATAATTTGATCACTTCCGCTTGCAAGGCATGTAAACAATTATCAAATTACCATCGATTACATTGTCTCAAAGATAAAATTAATCTAACTTTTTATAAATAAAATAATACTTTTGCTAAGATTTTTTTAATTAAAATAATTTAATATTAAATAATGTGTATACAATTGTAAATATGTTGTATACATATATATATCGTTATGCTCATTTATGTTAATTACAATTTTACGTTAAATTTGCTTTAATCTTGTATCAAATTTAATTTTTTAAATACAGTTTATAAAATTCTGTTACAGTTTTCTAATAAATAATTGAATACATATAATTATAATTAAAAAGTGAAATACGAAATTATAGTCACAATCAAATAATAAGATTTATGTGCATTTAATTACAATGATTATTAAACTATTAAATTTTACATGCTAATCTACAATTTTAATCTAAATATTTTAGTTTTAAAAGAATATTAACATGTAATTTAAAATTACAACAAAAATTGTTAATTTTTAAGAAGCTTTTCGAGAAAAATAAAGTAAAGAATTACAAAATTAAGAAATGATGTATAATTTACTTATTTTATTTATTATAATATTCTAATAATTATTTTGCAATATACAATTAATTTAATGATAATTATTGTCTGCTTGACGATGATAGGAGCAAAATTCTGTGACGTACATATAGTGAAAACGTTCCAAAAGTGGGGTATCGCAGACATAGTTTAATATTTGAGCTTTGTCGGTTGCACTTTGAAGCAGTGCGGCGATGCGCGATGTAACAGCACTAATTAATTCGATAAAATGATGTCATAACGCAAATTAGGACGGTTCCATAGGACGGCTGTTTATGCACATTATCGATTGTATATACAGTCTATACCACAGATATATCGTACATGATATTATATCTTATTTTGAAACATTATCTTAATTTTTATAATATTAACTTTAGAATTTATAGAAATATCTGTAATTTTACAAGGCTTAATAAACATCGCTCAATCTTTAAAAATTATGTCGACAAATTGTCTCTACTGCTACTCAGCGGGACTACTATTCGAATCGCTATTGGATTCAATTGATTCTATTGTATAAAGTGTATAATAGAAGATAGAAGTAACTTTTTCGTTCTCCAACTTCGAAAGACGAATATAAAGCATTATTTCTTTGTAGAAAATGCACTAAAAGCACGAAAAGTCACCTTGTAGTGATTTATTTTGTTCGCATCATTTTCCTTTGACGTAGAGAAATTCACTTCTTCTCACAAGGAAGAAAAGCAAAAGAATGTTTATTACAGTTGTCGACGAGTCATATGAGATACTCAATCCGCGAAGCACTTCTTGTGAGAAACGAACCGCGAGAGTCCGAATTTCATCGTCACTCATTACGGTTTGATGAAAATGTTCTTTCCCTTCCTTATAAAGAAACTTATACTTAGTTCATGACAATGGAATTCTCAAATAATAAAAAAAGGAATCGCGCTTTTTCCGCTTGATGAAATTTCTTGTAGGACAATCGCGAGAGTTTAAATAGATGAAAGCCCCTTTCACGAGAAATTGTAATGACGATAAGAAATCAATGGTCAAATCTACGCGAATGTCGATCGAAATTTTACTGAACTGAATTTTATAATAAAAAATATTGATATTTTGTAATTGTACTAGAAGTAATAGACATTGAAATATGGTCGAAATGTAATTTCAAGTAAAACTAATTCAAAATTAATATTAATATAATTTTCTAATTCTTATTGGTTCTTTTCATTAAGAAAAAAATTTTAAATTGAGGTCGCATAAATAAAAAATAGTACTACAACTTTGGGATATTATATATTCTCATATATATTTTTCTATTATGCTATTTTCAAACATAAAACAATATGTATGTTCGTAAAGCTTTTTGTATTATTGAGGCAAGAAAGTTTTATTCTCGCGAGAATACGAGAATATGAGAAGAAAATAGCTACTTGCCAATATAAATTGGCAGATCGATGTAATTTTACCTGCAGGCATTTTGCCAAGAGCAGAATAATACAGATAATCCAGTGAAGATAAACAGAAGTCTATTATAACTTCCAAATGCTACAGGATAATAAACTTATCCTGTGCAGGAACAGCGAATTAACGACGAACTAATTCTCATGATATAACGATGTTTGAAATAAGATTGCTTCTCAAGGAAAGCAAGTCTTTAGTGTTGTCAAATAAATTCGCGACGCCTTGGAAGGACTCGATGGAGTTTCTCGTTAATAAGAAAAATTCAGTCAAGATGTCTGGATGGAAGAAGATGCAATTAAAGTATGAAGAAAAAAGACTTTCGTACTTTTGTGATCTCTGTAAAGATATCTATTGTATCGATAACAATTTTTCCTTCACAAACAAGAAAGCCGCTAAAGTATGCCAAACTTTATTCAATGAGTATAAACACACACATACACGGTCTTATACCGACATGATTCTGTGTTCGCGTACCAAAGTTCGCCTTAATAAACAACGCGCCATTCACAGTTCGCTCTGGAAAGGACAGCAAAAAGCGCATCCACACTCCGTTCTATAGATATTTTCATGATAAATAAAAGGCTGCGAATAATAAAGTTTCGAGGCCACAAGACAATTTCAAAATAGACATGCCAACTATGAAATAAAATAACATATCATCCGTAATTTTATCGATTTGCTATAATTACTCTTGTGTATAATTTTTACAAATTTTCAAAAGTAAAAAATGCTCGATATGAAAAACTGAAAGTAATAAAAACCGAAAGGGGTATGAAAATTAAAAAAAAAAATAGGAAAATGTTTTTCTCGTAAATTCTATTTGTGTGAAAAATATTTGATGTTATTACAAAGTGTCAAGGTTTGCTGCACCAATTTTTATTTACAAATTCTTTTGTAAAATTGAAATTAGTTTTTCTTTAACAAAATTACAAGACTGCCTGTAGTTTTTTTAATCGCGTACTGAAAGTTTAGCTTCACAGATATGGAAAAGCAATAAAAATAATGAAATAAAAAAATAAAAATGTTAAACTATCAATTGAGCACAGAATCAGTAAATAAAAAAAAAGTATGTGTCCAGAACAATCTGTACATAAAGCTTTCATTTGCACTAGGGTTAATTCTCAGTGTTTATTAGTGAAGAGAGCTTTTAATTGGTACGTGAGCTTCCCGCTCATTGAGGGGAAAAAGTAGGAAGAAAGAGAAAAGCGGAAGTTGCACAACAATGAGATACCGGCGGATCGATGAAAATGAGTCACCCGGTGTGGTGTCCCGGCGGGTCTACATAGGTAAATAGGTTAGCGCCATTGAGCGTGCGCCCTTAAGGCCGCTTCTTCCTTACGGACCGCTTACTGAATCGATAGAGAGAGGAGAAAACGTGCGAGATGTCCCTATGCGAGAATAGAAAATCCTCCGCGGCTCGTACACGCGGTGGATTCTATCAGCTTCAATTTTCAACTTCTACAGAGCTTTCCACAGTGCGCACATGTAGTGTTCTCCATTGTTAGTTTTTCTGAACGAAGGTAACGTTGATTCACGAAGAAAGTTGATAGGGTGCATGATAAAAATAGAAATAGAAATAACAATAAAATTAATAATTCAAAATAAAATATTAATAATTATCTCAGAAATCGACAGTGACAATGAAAGCAAAGATAAAAATATAAAAATTGGAAAAGAAACTTAATTATTGTATTATCAACATTTTTTCATAGTTACGTTTTTTTTAAATCATTGATTGATGTTTGTCCCAATTTTTATATAAGTAACATTTATTATAAAATACTAATTAGTAATATATTAAACATAAATTTTTAATATATCTGGATCTTAATACAAAGTTTTATTCCAGTCGTAAATCTCACATTAGATTCTTTATCTCTGTACCTTGGCCATGAGTGATTCAATTTTGGGAGAAATAGGGCAAATCTTTTGTTAAGCGTATTTCCAACCCATGAGATTCCTTGATAACTCGTCTAAAAATATCACAAAGAACGCGGAATTCTCCGAGAAGCGAAATTTTTCGTAATGGAACTTATGAGCGAACGCCCTTTTGGTATTTAACAGTGCAGGTGCATGAGAGGCGATCAGGAAATAGAAAAGTGCATGAGAAAATAAAACCGGCAAGATTGATGGGAAAATAATAAGAGCGAAAACCAACACCGTCTTTCTGTGCATTCCGCGTGAATTTTTTATACTGCTTTTCCGGCTACGCCATCACTTTAAATTGAATCTACAGCTGCAGCTTGCAGCTACAACCGCAGCACACTAGGTGAAGATCACAATAATGTTTAAGAAAAATTCACTCTGATGTATTCTATTTATTATGTCTATTGATTTTTTAACCGAGAGTTTGTTTATTGTAGTATACTATATTTTGAATATAATTAATAGGCTATTTATTATTAGTTTACTTTAAATTCTAAAGTAATAAAAATTTGACTACACTCAAATATTTTAAAATTTAATTATTTTATAATAACATGATGAACTATTGATTGATAATTTTTATTATTTATTATATTTTATTATTATATTATAATTATTAATGTTCTTTCTAATATTCTTTCTTATTTTCTTATGATATTTTTGTCGTGAATTTTTACTACTTATTCATACTACTTATTTGAAATGATGTTTAAATATTATTTTTTTAAAACGTCCAATATTGAAATTTCTTTGCACTATTATGTAAAGATGGTTGACTAGGGATGGAAATGCGGGAAGAAATGCGGAAACGAAAAACAAAGAAATGCGTTGAGAGTAAATAGGGTGGAACTGTCTGATTACGAGGAGCAGAAAATAGAATTGACGCTTCATTTCTGTATAATTTTGTTTGAGTTTCTCCTTGAGTATCTCTTATCTCCGTTATATTTCTCTTATCATTACCGATTGTGCAATTCATGATGTGTTTCAACATCTACCCCTAATGTTTTCAACTTCAAAGCTGAAAATCTAAAATTATAATAAAATATAGATGTATAAAACGGAATATAAAATATATATATTATTATATGTATATACATATTTATACATATACTTATAGCTATACAAATTTTTATACGATATAAGATTAATATATAAATTTTATTTATGTAATGAAAAATTAAATAATTTACAGTAATTTAATCATTTAAAATATAATGCAGATTATACAATAGTAATCAATATTAAATTTTTACAAGAGAAAGAGAAAAAGGTTTATTCAAAATCTTTCTTTTCTAAGAGACAATAATTCATACAGCGAGAAATAAAAAAGTTCCATCGGCCATTATTACTTTTCTTTTTTTTTGCGACGAGAAAAATGTTCCTTAATGTTTCGTAATCGTTGCTACGATTATGAGAGTTGACTTTGAAAGAAAGACTACCGGCTTCTTCCGCAGCTTCTCGAATTGAGAAGAAAAGAAACGCGAAGTGATTTCACTGTTAAAGCCGACAACGCCCACTACATATTTCGTAACGGCTTTTATGCCAGTGCAGAATATCCGTTCTTGCAATGTTGAATCGTTTCGAGAGGCTGACTTCGCAGTTCTGTCCAATAGTATTCGTTAATTGAATTTTTTTAACAATTACTTCAGTCTAATGGAGACAAAAATATTTTATCCAGGCGATGCAATTTGTATAGGTGTAATTGTATGTAGTGTTCTTTGAAATTAAAGAATATTTAATTAAAATTGGAAAAAGTCGAGAATATTTTTATTTTAAACATATACATGCACACACATACCCACACGCATTAATGTATGATAAAATTATTCAATAAATATAAAATCAAGTTAAATTTATATAAAATGAAACACAGATAAATTTCATGCAAATGAAAAATTTCATATTGAAATTATTCTGTAAGAATAAATATAAAATATTGTATTACATATATATTATTATCTATTATAAAATAGATAAATTTAATGATTGCTTAAAGATTGCTTAAAGGTCTTAAGGATTAATAAGATTGTTATTAGTAAGTAGATATTTCCTAATAAGCCCAACTATATACTTCTACAGTTAGTGAACTTTACACTAGATAAGTCTTTGAACCAAACCAAATATTAAACTTTCCGAACTACTCAAGTATCGTTCTGATTTTCAGAGAAAGAGAGAGAGAGAGAGAGAGAGAGAGAGAGAGAGAGAGAGAGAGAATCTACGAAGGAGTTACGTGTTATTAGCGATTCGCCGTTAAATCTCACTCTCAGATGACCTAATTTCTGCCGCGTTTATCTCAAAGTCTATAGTTCTGTGTTGACAATTCGATCCTGTTCCCTCTCGTATTACGAGGACATACATCGAGATATGAACCAACGCGCGTCGATTCTGGATGTTCGCCAATGACCCTGCTACCTTTCAGTTCGATATTCCGACTTCCGGTGAGATCGCCCACATTATTCCCCCTCTGTTTTTCTTGCTGCATCTCGCCACCACAACTCGTGCATACATCGCATACCATACACGTGTATCAAATGCCATGGATTGACATAAATCGGAGAGAGTTTTTTAAATATGTGAAATAATTCTACAAAATGACTTCTTGTTTTGTTTAGATTATAAGACTTATTTACTAATAGAGGAAATGTTATTTGTATCTTTTACGTTAGATGTATAACAAATTAATATGTGTATGTATATGTTGGCTTATTATGTTACATACTTGTGATACAAAGATATATCAACTCTTTAAAGCTTGAATTTTTTATTTTAAGTTAATAAGTGCAATATAATATTTTTTCAAACTTTATTTTAAATTATGAAATATATTTTTCGTCTCTTTTATCTCTTTCTAATTAGAAAAAAATTACATATTCGAATTACAACGGTCCCTTATTTTATTTTGTTTAGAATTAATTATTCAATATTAATATTAACTATTAATAGTTAATATTAATAATTAATAATTAATAGTTAGATATTAATTTTAGCTAAAATATATATATGTATATTCTTTTATAATCAATATATTGAATTAATTAGCAGCAGGTAAAATAAACAAATCACAAACAATCAAAAGGCAAATGTAGTAAAATTAATACAAACAAAATAGCATAAGGAAGACGAAAAATGACGTCAGTCACGTCGCCGTAGAGCCGTGAAGGCTTAGATTATGTATTAATAATGCGCCTATCGACTTTTCTATCAAGTCTCAACTAGCAAAGTTGTTGCAATGCCGTTTAGAGCTATTTTTGGCTTTTGGCCTTGAAGGCTTGCGCCTTCTCGCTTAAAAGGGCAAGACCCGAATAGTTCTTATCCGCGGGATAACGTCTCTCGTGACATAGCATACATGATCCGCTGTAATCCGCACGTCGAAACACATGGACCCCGAAATGGTTTCGAGATTTGAGATAGCTTGTTCAGAATACTACTTCCATAAGTCCGCAATTCGAAAAGATAAAAATACTATTCTCCTTGTATATTTACATATATATATTTATTTCATTTTGATTTTGTACATAACAATTTTGTTGTGTAATGTTTAACCTTGTAGCGTTTTGAGTGCATCGGACTGCAAAAATATAATGTAACGTTATAATATAAAAATATTTTAACTATTATATGATAATAAAAATATATACAGTTAGTAGTCACTTACGGATATACGCTGACGGGGGATGGGGGGGGAATCCTCCCCGTTAGCTACAGTTACCATCAATGTTGCCATCATCGCAAAGATGGTTATCAGCTTTATAATCTTCATATTTTCAAGCTTGAATTAAACAAGTTGCTGTATACTAACTTC
>JAJVSH010000047.1:70035-152983 GCA_021460005.1 Tetramorium alpestre | reverse complement strand
TTTTTATTTTATATAATTTTTATATAATAAAAAATATATATCGATCTATAAGGAAGATAACATGTAATTGGCAAGCAATATTCTAATTGCCGAACAATTTCCTTCATTTCTTGTCTCCATTTAGACGAATTTAGAAATTGTACTGCGACAATATAACAATCGATAAAATCCAGATATGAAATAAAAATAGCAGAATATTTAGGGCATAACGTAGAGAGAGAGAGAGAGAGAGAGAGAGAGAGAGAGAGAGAGAGAGAGAGAGAGAGAGAGAGAGAGAACGAGAGAAGGAGAGAGAGGCAATGATCTTTGACCGTGGACGAGAATACGACTTCTCGTTCGATTCAGTCAAGGGCGAACAACAAGCTTCCGGTTTTCTAAAGCTTTCCTTCTCGAAGAGCTTTCAGTGTGGAAGCGAAAGGATATACATTTGCTGCACGAAACCATTTTCACCAACTTGAAGGAACGAATATGATTATGGAAGCGCCATTATAGTGCCTGGCCTTACTCGTCTCGAAAATAAAAGCGTTAGAATGCAAAGATCCAGTTTTCCGAGCTCTTTTGTGTATTTCTGTATTATTTCCTTCATTTACAAAGTATTGCAATCAAAATTCTGGCTTTTAATTTATGAATTATAGTCAATTAAAATAATATGAAATATAATAATATCTCTAAATATTGAAATGATATTTGCTGTCACATAAAAGCTGCCATTCAATAATCAGCGAGAAAAAAATCTGTAAGGAAATTAGAATAATCGATATTCTTAAAAAATATGTTTTGCCATAGCGAATACTAGCAAGCACATGTAATCCTTATATTTCACGCACGTGCCATGAAAGAATAATGGTGTGGCACGTGAAGCGGCACGTGAAGCTTAAATCGGCCGTAAACAGGCCGACCGGAAAATTCATCCTTAAGTTCATCCTACGCATAAAAAAACGATGCGGTATCATTAAATTCTCATGAATGTTCTACCGATGTTCGATATCAATGTGTATCGTTGGATATTACTAAATATTTCAAAGTTTCTTTCTCTGCCCCTCCCTCCCTTCCTCTCTTTTCCTCTTAACGTTAACTCTTTGAAACACTCCGATGTTGAATTTTAAATGAAAATAAATATAAAAGTAACAATCTAAATTTTAAAAAAATTTAAACAATTATAGGAAATTAAAACTTGAAAGTCAAATAAAAAGATGACTTACAGTATGTGACAATTTCTGTACCTTATAGACCCTCTTCGATCTTTCAGAATTATGATGAAGGTTGACGTGAAGTACTTTGATCAAAGTTAACTTACTCGATACAGAAATGCTGATTAAAATTATGAGATACAAAGGGCTTTTCCCTCTCAAAAGGATTTCCGCACTGAAGCGAAGGAAAAGCCAGCCAGTCGACTGCGCTTCGCAATGTAACAGCAAAGAAGAACCATTTGCATATTTCGTGGATTACGATTTGCTATTCCATGCTTACCGCTTGATGCTACTTTGTATATGCGCAATGAAATATCTTACTAGAATATCTTTAAAATGTCTTGCATTATATCATTCAGAATTTGCGAAAGGCATGTGGAAAACTTTCTTACATTGCGTTCGTATACAAAAATTACAGACGACAACTTCTTTTTTACTATGTATAATGATTATGACATTCTATATACCTACAGGATCTGTCGTAATATCTTTAGTGGTTTTTTGAATAATTCTTTTCGATTAAATTTCTTAATAAAGAATGCATGTATTCTGATTTTTCTTATTTTTCAAACAGTAATAATTATTTTATATCTATTATTTTGGAACTTTATAATAATAATAGTATACTAATATTTCATTTTATTTCATTTTAATGTATTAATTTGTATGCTTATTTTATCTCACTCTGTCATATATTTTATCTATCTCTTCCTTATTCCATTTATCTTACGTAAATTCTTCTAGCATAAGAATATTTTGATTAATTACTTATCAACCATTAAGAGAAAATCGTTTTGTTAAAATTTCATTCTGCAACAAATGCAACAAACTGTTACAAATGAATTACCATCAGACGTGTGAATAGTGAAAATCAAAGAGCGCAGGATGTCCTGCAGTGTAGACAGTGATATCTCTGAACAAATGAACCAATTAGCAGTAGCCATTAATCAAGCTTCATTCAGAGTGTTTGTCCGCTACGCTCGTAAATACGTTTTTCAATAATAAAAACCTATATATATAATCGTAGTGCTCCAATAAAGTCCTGTCGATTAAAAACACAGATTAAACGTCACACATCATAACTAGTTTAAATAAAATGGCTAATTAAATGTCAGCTGAAAAATAAAGATATAAAAATTATATAAGCTTATTAATAAAATCTAAACTTTATTTTATTGTTTGGATTTGTTTTGTTCAACACTAATTATTTTTTGTGTTCAAAGAAGCATATTTTATTTCATTAGTAGATTCTGTTGAGTAATATACATATACATACTTTATATTTTTATTCTAAAAGCTTATTTTTTTTAGCACAGAGATGACCTAAAGACTAAAGTCTGTGACAAATTTTTGTTTATAATTTTATATTCTGTAACACAACAAATTTTAAAGACACACACTTTACATTTTATATTTCATCAACATTTTCCCAATAAATATTGATTTTTGTTAATTAAATTATTAATTATCTGTCAATGGATGTAAACTTTGTGCAAATTCCTTGCCAATTAGCTGAAAGTTTATTTAGCCGTAATTCAAATTGATATTACACACACATATATATATATATATATATATATATATATAAAATATATATGTATATACATATACATAAAATATATATGTAGGTATATGTATGTATACAATATTCATTTCGCTAAAATAATCGCGAATTATGACGAACAGGCGTAAACAAACAATTATATCTGATGTTGAATCGCGCGATAATAAAACAACGATAACTACATCGCCGTTCATTCCGCTGTTTATCCCAAATGGCTAAATTTGCCGTGGATTTACAGGCTCAAAACGTCAATAAATGGAACAAAATGCGCATACTCGAATCCTCTTGATTTTATCCGTGATTTAAATTTGCGTTATTGAAATACTTGGCGCGAAAAAGGAGATCGATCAAACAAACGCGCGCTTGCGCGCATGCATGTGCCCGCTTAAATGAATTTGGTTTGTGTTGCGACTATGCAAATTCTGCGCGCGGTGCCCGCGCAGATTCCCGTATTATGCGCTTAACAAAGGCCGATTATAATTAGCTTTCGAACGATAAAGAAGAACAATGGGACGCGACGTACAATGGAGAACGATAGAACGTGCAGAAACTGTCAACGACGCCGACATTTTGCGAAATAACCGTGCGTTAATGCATATGCATTAATTGCTGTACCAGATATCCCGCAATTTATGTTCACTCGAGATCTGCAGCTTTTAATATGCAAAGCGTACCGTCGCATATGAGGTCCACTTCAGAAATGGATTCTTTGAATAATTCCAATTTTTTTTCCCATCCACATTTCCTTTCTAATTGTGATTTTGCTTTTGGGAAGATATCAAGCAGCAATGATATTCGTTTAACATAGAAATTCCTTTAGTTTATAATTTATTTAGCGTAGTGATTCATTTAACGTGATTTATTTAATATAATAATTAATAATATCTGTTTAACGTATAATGAGTTATTTAACAATTTAGTTGACGTGATGATTTGTGTCAACGATAGTTTCCCACCTTATACGAACGATTTTGAATGTTACAGCGTCAAAGGGATTTCATTCGCAATTACTATTGTAGTTCGCCCTTCGTGTTTACCCATCATCAGAGCAATCGATTCATTCTATTGCACTATTTGATTCTCGTCATTCGAAATTCGCTCGAGAACACTCGCTCGAGAATATTCGCAAAGCTCCACTCTTCGATTTCGACGAAGAAAACTAGGTCAACTTTTATATCTTGCAAAAGTAATTTCGAAAAACATATGTCTCTGTCTCTAATTTTATTAAATATTTGAATTTTTAAATACAGGAACCTAGCATTACTTATATTATCACAGATTCCTTTCTTTTTCATTTTAATTTGAATAATTCCAATTTATATTATTTCTAGTTGATTCTATCTGCCTTAAGTTTAATTATATATTGGATAATTTTGTAATAATTTTTTTCATATTTTATTACTCCGTATTTAAATTTTAATTAAATGATTTTTTTGCAACTTCTCTCTTTGAGAATATCTTATAAAATTCTTTAATAACTTCAAATTATATTAAAATAAATTTGTTACTCTTCATAAAAAGAGCTGCTCTATTTCTTCTTTACACGAAATAAAAATTTTGCTGTCTACAGATATGAGAAATAAAAATATTAAGATACATTTCTATAAAATTAGAAAAAAAGTGCTTCGATTTTAAGAACTTTATTTTAATGAATCTTGTAAATTTATCGTGAATTTCAGGATTGCACGTGCTACGGATGCAATACAAAAATAAACGGCCGCGCGATATACATATATCGACAATCACGGCACGGTTATCTCAAAATGCATGTCCCGAAAAGGGAAATGGTAAGTTTCGCAACGATAATAACGATAAATTCGACGCGTCACAACAGCCACGGCCGCGAAAGCTCTTTCGCGGTAGAAGGTTAAGGTTGCGTGAGCCAATTTTTACAAGTTCTCTTCTTGGCTGACCGTGCTGGCAAATGAACCAACCAATGACGATCTATTGAACTTGACACGCGATGGATTTGATCACGGAACGCATCTCATTTATCTCTCTCTTTTTCTTTCTCTCTCGTTCTTTTTCTTGATTTCTTGTGTTCCGCGGAAGAAACGTCCTTCAATCATTTGTCTTACGTTTCGCACGTTTATTTGTTTGCAAAAAAAAAATGAGAAAGAGGAATTTTCTTCGTGCTGATATGAGAATAAGAATCGAGATTTTACAATGTAGAATATGATTTTTACAAAATGAAAATATTTCTTTTTGTTTTGTAACTCTGATACTGGAAACGAAAAAAAAGTTCAATGATTTATTTTACATTTTTGCAACGGATTTATATTAATTACGAATTATCAATACGAATAATGTTATTTTAAGAAAAATTAATTTCTCTCAACATAATTTTAAATAAGAATTCAGTATTAATTAATTTGAAACATGATTATTTAATACTGAAAAAATATATTAAGGTTACCTAATAATATTGTTTAATATTTATCCTGAATCTGTGCCTCTTGAAAAGCAAAATTTTTATTACTTTATTCTTTCTATTTCCCAATCCTTCGTTCTTTTTTTTCCTTTTGTATAAACAATAAATAAAAGCGGGCAAGCAAATTCGTTTCCCTTTTATTCGCGGAAAGCGAACAAAGACTGCGGAATGAGAACTCGATATTGCGTTTCGTTGCTGTATTGTCGCTGATGGTTCTCCGCGGTATTCGTTATTCGCGTCCGCGGAAAAAACTATTATCCAATGGACGTACCATGAGAAAAAGGGTAGTTGTTTAGAATCAATTAGAAAAGTATTAAGGGATAAAACCAAATTGCACCCTTTACCCAGGGAACTTCAGAATATACATTTTTATGGTACATATTTCGAATTTTATTCAATCTGCAAATCTTATTATTACTATTTATGATAATTATTTCTACTACTATTATTTATTTTAAAGAATAATTATTTCTTATGAATCCTTTAATTCTGTCTTTATATTATATTATGTATTATAAATGTCCATTATTATAATTTATTATCGCGAGATATATTGTTGTGAGCTTTTCATTAAGTTTTTGTCTGAAAAAGAAACCTAAAAATCATTCTATTGTATGAAGAGTGCTTTTTGCTGACTTTTTCTTTTCTTCTTTTCTCTTTCCTTGTTCACGTTAACTTCTGCATTGTTCTACACGCTCGTTCGTCGATAACTACTCTCGTTCGGAGGGAACTCTGTACTCTGACATCTGTACGGTGCCAAGTTCCGGACTGGTTACTGGAAAATTGGAAGTACCGTACTGACCGTGTTTCCATGTCGTTTGTCACGTTGAACGACATGAAAAGCTCCGCCTGTTTTCCATAAAAAAAATTACTTGGATCTACACAGTTCAAATGTAATTTATATAAAAGATAATCTAATGGCAAATTTATTATTGAATTTATTATTGAGGTAATTATAAACATTCTCGCTATTCAATTAAGAACTTTAGTAGTATTTTGTATCGTGAGTAAATATTTTGTTAACAAATTATTTGCATTTTGATTTTAATCCTAACTTCCATTTACATGTGGTTTATGCAATTCTAAACATACTCCATAATTACATATATTCCATGTGTTCCATTTTAATATATTTATTACATTGATATATTATATTTGTACATCGCGTGAAATTTGCTTATGACTCGACAATGTTTTAACCGTGAATTTCACAAACCGCTCGCAATCGTAATCACGCATATTGTCCGAGAAATAATTCAACCGACTGCCTAGATATTATTAATAGATCTCCCCGATCAACTTCCAGAGAGACAATTTGTATTTAGATTGCCATCCAGTCAAATCTATACAATACCGTTTCCGCCGATACTGATTAATTTCTCGACAGAGGCGAAGATTCCGCCGTGATACGGTCGAGAGAGCCGCTGATTCTTTTCCTCTTGCGAACAGAAAAGAGAGCGGGGAGGAAAAGAGAGAAAATATTTTGCAAACATTTCCGGAAGCGTTCAAGAAAACTTCATTAAAAACCGTTTTTAATTTCTTCCTAGGCGCTCTACTCTTTCCGAACAAGCAAAAAGAGGAGAGGGTGGTCGCGGTCTCGGTCACGACTGTCGGAACTCATTGCACGCATCGTTTGTACGTGGACCTTGCCACCGCTTTTACCGCCATCGCCTTCTCTAGAGATTCTATCTAAACTACCGCTTTTTACAGGCATGCAACCGCTTGCGCGGCACTGATGCACGAGCGCCCTTAACCTCGCACGGCTTGCATCGGTCTCCGGGCTTCGATCGGGGGTGGTAGTTGGGGAGTGCTGATAGTGCACAGTTGCGCCCAGGCAGACAAAAGCTGAATTTTTTTCTCTCGAGTCTGTCTAACATAATTTCAAATTGCTATACGTATTATAAATAAATTTCACTTTGATATGTATCTTCATTCCTATGAAGAAATTATAAATCTTAATCGTATACGTATAATTACGATGATAATTACGATCATATTCCTTTGAGAAAAATAAAAGTCACCGCTATCTATCCTTCTTCCCCAAGCAAGTGCAATGTAACTTTATTATTATCATTAATATTTTTTTCCTGAATATATATTTATATGAAGAGAAAGTAAAATTTTTTAAACTGAAACAATTATATTTAAAAAAAGAAACACTTCTTTATTTAAATATTATATAAAATTATATAAAGGTGATAAAGACTGAAATAGAAAGACCTTTTTATAGGATTTTTCACAAATAAAGAACAAAAGTGAATTTTCAAGAAAAAAAATAAATTTAAAGAGCACAGATCTAAAATAAATGTTTTCTGTCCTCTGTAATATAGAACGGATGGTCACCGTACGTATAGTATATGCGGAAACATAAATCGGCGTAATGCAATAAACGAAGATTAGAAAAGTTAAATTATATATTATAAAAATATAAATGCAGCATAACATTGGAGCTGAATATTTGTAAAGACTGAAATATAGGACATTTTATAGGACTTTTCAGAAATAAAGGAAAAAAGTGAATTAGAAAAAAAATAATAATAAAAAACGAAACACAAAAATAAAAATTTTCTGTCCTCTGTAATATAGGACGGATAGTCACCGTACGTATAGTATATGCGGAAACATAAATCGGCGTAATGCAATAAACGAAGATTAGAAAAGTTAAATTATATATTATAAAAATATAAATACAGCATAACATTGGAGCTGAATATTTGTATATACTGTAATAAATTACAATGAGAATGACGTTTTGCAAATAAAGGAAAAAAGTGAATTTTCAAGGAAAAAATAAATTTAAAGGATACAGATCTAAAATAAAGGACTGTCCTCTGTAATATAGGACGAATAGTCACCGTACGTATAGTATATACGGAAACATAAATCGGCGTGATGCAATAAACGAAGATTAGAAAAGTTAAATTATATATTATAAAAATATAAATACAGCATAACATTGGAGCTGAATATTTGTATATCGAGTTTAAATTTACTATGAGAATGACGCTTTGCAAACAGTAGAATGTTGCACGTTCGCACCTTGCATCTGCGCGAATTTCGACGTCAAAGGAAACCGCCAAATCAACCGCGTTTGTTCCCAATACGTTCCTTCTCGATTCGTACATCTTCTGAAAGTTCGAAGTGAAGGAAGTTTTGAAGACATCTAATCAGACTTCCATTCACGACGCAGTAAAGTGATTCGAGGCAAAACTTATCGCTATGTCGAATCGCGGAGTCTATCTTGCCAAAAGGCACAGTTATACGGGAACATGATACCGTTTTATACACATACACACATGTATATGTATATTGTTTGATTTATGTACGTGCTATACACAAAATATGTGACGAGCTATACCTACGCTTCTCGTAGAATTAAAATTATTTGTCCTGTTTTGTCGGCGATTAAATTGTCGAGTTCCATTTAATTTTGAAAATTATTCCGTTCCTAAAAAAGTCACGTAAAATAGAATTAAATTTTATTGTTGCCTCTTCGGAATTCTAACTAGTTCTCTCACTGTGTTTATTTCCTGCCATGAACAGCCGTTCGCGGAGATTGTTTAATCTTCCATGTTAATTCTATAAAATAATATGCTAGGAAAAGAATTATTTGATTATTTAATTGTGATAATTGTGAAGCAATATAACGGTGTTCTTTTTCGCAGCAGGTTGCGCAGATTTCCATTTCAGTTTATTTATCCACAATCAGAGCTATCGATTTTGATCGACTGGACACTTTACGAGAGCAAATATTGAGAAAGTATACCCTCAAGCAACATCTGAAGGTGTTTCTAAGCAAGGGCGATGTGTTGTCGCGATTGCAGTTGTCAATTATAGACGACACAAGGGCGTTATTGTAAATCAAATTCTCTATCAAAAAGCGAAATTGGACGTGTATTAATCTGCTTCGCAAATATCACAAACCTGCAAGCTTCGCTTGCATTCCCTAGTTGACACAATCACAGTTTATTTGGACAGAGAAGAGATTTGCTCAATGGTTCGTTTTATCCTCTTTACTGCTACGTCAAATAGTCTTTCATTCAAGATTATTAAATAATCCTTTTTTTATTTTATTCAGAAGAAATGTCGCGTTTTTAGCGAGATATATTTGATATATTCGATAAACAAATAAATATATGTATGTATATATATTATATGAAAGAATAGATTATCTCTTAAAAAATTTAAAAAATTAAAAAAGTATGAAATTAAAGAATAATTACTGAAAAAGTGGTATTTAAAACAAAATCAAAGAACGGAAACAACTTTTGCTTTTCCAGGCGTGCTTGTCCGTGGGGAAAGGCTAAATTTAACTCGAACGGCAGGCAACTGCATAGTGCATACTGTGTGGGCAAATAATGTTTATCTAATTAAGTCTCGCGTGGCGAGGGTCAAGTCGCGTGCCGACGACAGAATTAAAGTGCAATTCTGCTTCGTGGCAAAATTAAGTTCTCACCTTCTCTCTTGCACATCTGCTCAGCATAATCACGTGTATTTACATTTATTACGCGACTTCCCTAATTTATTCCCGCCGTTACGTCCCGGCACGTTCTTTTCGCGAGATTCACCTCGTTTTAAGTCCTGAATTACTAACGCAAAGCTTCCAGCACGAAAGTTGCAACGTAAGGTCGTATATATATATCTTGATGTATTCTTAGAATAAAGAATTTTTTAAGACAACGAATTTTAAAGAAATTACAAAGTTAAATAAATAATGACAACACTAAGGATTATTTAACAATATAAATATACATATAAGATTAATAATATATATGCTTAATTTGTATGTTTTAAATTGTATAAATTAGCAACAATGAGAACAAAATTAACTTTTTATTTATATATTTTTAGTTTTTGCTATAAGAATACAATAAAAGTGAAATTTTTTGCCTCTAGTATTTCTTATCAATCACAATGCGAATACTCGATCGTAAAATTGAATTAAATTTACTGTATTTGATTCACCGAACTTCGGAATATTACATCATCGATGGAGAAATTACCATGACAATTGACGTCCTTAATAACGCATTAGCGACCTAATTAATACCTCGCCGAAACTAATTTAATGAGGCTTGTTCCATGATGTTCGCGCAATGTTGCTCGTCAAATGTGTATGTGTATGTGTGTATATGCGTACATGCAGAGAGAGAGAGAGAGAAAGATAGGTAGAGAGAGAGTGGGAGGAGAGGAAGTGGCGGTTTCAGTTCGGGTTTCTGTCCGGGAAATAGCTTCCGATTTCGGAAATTGCCGGGCGGGATATTGGTTCTCTCTTCTCGATAATATTTACGATACCTTCCGTTTTCCGTATATGGATCTTACTTGGATCCATTAGATACTTTCGATATACAGCAATGTATGTGATGCAATAACTGTTCCATTGAGAATTCAGCTTTATAAAATGGATTCGTGAAGGTAATATAATTTTTGTTAGTACGAGGTTTACAGTGTTACTCATTTCATTTCCAATTAAATATTACAATCAAATATTATAGAAAAAGATAATATAGAATTTAAATGTGAAATGGATGACTATACAATTACTACACAACGATATAAATTATTATTCAATGATATGTTTAACAGAATTTTATCAAATAATAAATCTTATTATGAAAATATGGAGAATTGAAATAATTGAAATAAATAATATAAAAAGGTATTGCGTGAATAAAATACATGGAATATAAAATTGTTCTTTCAACACATCTGTGAATAATAAATAAAGTTTAATTTTATTTAAAAAATTGCTTTGCTTTGAGAATTAACCACATTTTAAATTTTCATCACGACTCGATTAACGAATCATTCGTACAACTTTTAAAATAGCTTTTTCCAGGAACGATCAATTATTTTTTCTCAACGAAAATAGCTCGACGAAATTTTTATCGTCGTTGTGAGTGAGAAGGGAGAGGTACTGCTGGCACGGGCGCACTGCTAACTTGATGGGGTTTAATTGAATTTTCAGACTGTCCGAGTCGACAGATAAAACTACGCTAATGAAAACGCTCGATGAAACGGCCATATGCAAATCTGTTGATTACTCTCCCGTGTATTCCTTCTATATATGCAAACTCCTTTCGCAGAAATCCAATCCAAAGACAGTCTCATGCCTATCTGTTTCTCTTTTTTCTATCTTTATCTATCTATTTATCTATTAACATATATATCAAATATGTATGCATCAAAGTATGAATAATTTTTTCTAAATAAACTAAAGTTTTTCAAAGTAAAAATTTTCGAAGTATATAAAAATAAAGTTACCTAAAAATCCAGTATCCAATTTTAAGTAATGAAAATAATAAAAGATTTCATTTATTAAAGAAATTAGAAAACTCATAAAAAATACGAGGGAAAAATATGATAGTTATATTTAATTCGTTTGTCCATCCTTGCTTTATATTTGAATTGCTGCGCGCGTTTGCAATTCAATAACAATTTCTACAGGTATACGCAACTGCGGTAATAAAATTCGCAGGCGCCAATATTGTTGTACAAACTTTCCCCGATATTTTGCGGCTGCATAATATACAATCGACCAACACTTCACTTTAACAATTTAAAATGAAACACATCTGATAACATCCATGACGATCAGTGTAATAATGATTGCAATTTCAAGTGAATAATAAAAGCAAATAATTCTATTTTGTTAAAAAATGCTTTAAAATTAAATAAAATTAAAATTAATTAAAAAATCCAAATAAGAAATTTGTTCAATATTAAATATTGTTGATTATGTAAATATACTAAATTGATTATTTCTTAGAATAATCTTAGAATAATTATATATAAAATTATAAAGAAATATATATATATATACAACTTTTTAAATATTAATAATACATAATTAATGGAATAAATAGTATGGAATATATGTATAATTAAATATTTAATCGTTTGAGAAACGATACAAGTGAAAACTGAAGAAATTAAATTCTATAGTCAAAAACATGGAGAAAATTTAGTAAGAAATTGATATGAGAATGTACATAGAATACCAGAAAGCGTGAATCTCTCTCTCTCTCTCTCTCTCTCTCTCTCTCTCTTTTTCTTTCCGAAATACAAGTACCTTCATCATCGCGTATAATTATCTTTGGTTTTGACAGTAGGAAAAATTGGAAATACTTTACCGCACATGTTGGCAACTAACAATTTCCAGTATTATTTTCCAGACTGTTCGTATGTGAGCGTATTGCACATTCGCGGAATGCAATCTCGTTCACGCACAAGCACACGTGCACATTTAACCATTCGAATTATCGAAATTGCACGCGATTTCATTAATTAGAGAATATTACGTGTTATTTATTCATTTAAACTGTAGGATATTTTAAATCAACTTTGATAGAAATAAATGTCAAACTTATTAAACTCGCGTATGATTAACCGGTAGATTATTTATTACCGATTTTATATTTATTTTACTCTTTTATGATCCCAATTTTCATTTTAATGAATAAGATTTCATTCATTCTAAAGCCATAGATTTTAATAATGAATAAGATTTTATTTATTCACTCTAAAGCCATAGATTTTAATTTTTTAAAAGAAAAAATATATTATAGTAACACAAAATTATAAAAGGCTTAAGATGATTAAACAATTTAACAATCTTATTATTTTTAATATTTTTGTAAAAGAAGCAATAGATTCTTTAGAAAATGAAGAATTATTCTCTCTAATAAAAAGTATAAGGAAAAAATCCTTATATAATTCAAACTACAATTTATCTTTGTAAATTTGAAAATTTCTCAAGTTAAAAGTTTAATGGAGGTTTAATCGAATCCATTCACGCGGACTGTTATGACATTCATTGACGATGAGAATAGCTGAAATGATGATTTTATTAATAGACCACGAAATCCTATTTTCCCGCGTGAATAATGCTTGGTACCATTTTCGATTGCCAATCATAGATAATTGCAAATCACTCTCATCACATGATGAACCGCGTTAAAGATTTCGCATCAGTATAAATCAGTATAAATTTCGTCGATCAAAGCGACCAGATAAAAAACTCAGAGGATACAGCTATATCTAGATATATCTCTAATCAGTTTCTTTACATCTTTCAAGAGAGAAATTGATATAAAATTTTTTGAAATATTCTGTAGCTTTTGCTACAAGACATTATAAAATAAAAGATTATTGAAAGTATTATTATAGACACTCTAATCTATAAAAATAATATATATTATTCTATTTAAAAATTAATAACTATTTCATTAAAATTTTTAANTTATTTATTTTAAATTATTATTATATATAATAATATAATATCTCTCTCAGTAATTGTACACGAGAACATTCTGTTATCAAATTGCGTTATCGATCGAACATAGGACTAAATTGATGTCGCCGCCAAAATGGATCGCGGAGGATATTATTAGGGAGGCTCTATATTATTAGGGAGGGTGATAGAACGCGTTTCGCTGCGTAATCGCGCAAAATACGCCATGGATACTGCAGTAGAAATAGCAGATTCTGCTCGCCATCCTATATATGGAAGTGAAGGGGACATTCGCGTTCGTATAATGGCTTAAGGAGATAAGAGGATTTCACGCGAGCGAGCATTTACCATTTCTGTCGAAATATACGACCACGCCAACAGACGCACGATGCGAGAATATGCATTTCAAGTCTTGATTGCTGCACTAAACTTGCGACACGAGTGTAACTGTCGCTTGCTAATTCTTATCATTTCGTCGAGTTTGAAAATTTGTGCTGACTTTCACACCTTAAACTTGAATTTGAATTTATATTACATACAGTATTCATGTATAACTTTCACACGTATGATAATCTGGGAAATTGCTAAATAAAAACCTAGTATTCTTTATTACACATTTTCTATTGTATATCAAATATTTTAACTATTTTCGTGAATGAAGTAGTCTTTTTAATAAAAAATTTTGTTTTGAAATTATCAAGAGCTTCTTTCGCACGACGTCAGAGATGTTTAAGTAAACTTGTTTATTTATAATTTGATAAAGGCTTGAGTTCTTTCTCTCGACGTTTGCTCTACTCTACTATTCTTACAAGTAAAATTAAAGATACACGTACATGGACGGAGTTCCACTCACCGTTAACGGCGTGGAGCTCCGTGGGCACCGCGAAGTGTGCCGTGTGAAGGGCTAGCTCACCGGTATCGGCAGCGGCCTGCAACAACATCTGTTGATGATGATGGTGCCGAGTAGATGAGCGATGATGGTGCACACTGTTGAGAACGATGTTGCTGGATGTCCGGCTGAGCGCTTTCCGTTGCCGAACCGCCTCTTTATAGATCCTGCAGTACATGATAATCATCACCAGACCTGGGATCCAAAAGGACACGCAGGAGCTGATGAGCGCGTATGGTAAATTCACTCGAAACTCGCAACTCTGAAATATCAGAGAGAATATAAAAAATTATTAATAATATTCTAATGATATAATAGCCGATAAATAAATTAATCTTTAAACAGCTGATAAATTAACATGATAAAAAAGTGTAAATGCTTAAAAAAAAATTTCAAAGAATCGTTGAGAATGAAAAGATGAAAAATGAGAAGAATGTGAAAGGTCGTTTAGTCTCATTGAAACTAGAGGACTTTCTTTTTCAAAATTTTAAAATATTCCATCTTTCATATCAAGGCAGCTTATGTTGTTAAAAGGCTAATGATAATTTCCATATTCATAATACTCGTACGTTAAACACTTTTTAAAGGAGAAAAGAACCTGTCCGTACCTCCGGGTGTTTCACCATGTACTCGAGGTGCTCTTTTGTCGTGTACCATCCCATGAAGATCGGAATAAAGCTTATCAACGCCGGCAGAACCCAAGCGCTACCGAGCATACAACCCACAGTACTTTGCTTCATTATCACCGTGTATTCAAGCGGACTCACTATGGCGTAGTATCTGTCGACACTGATACAACAAAGATGGAGGATGCTAGCCGTGCTAAAGTACACATCCAGCGAGTTCCACAGATCGCACATGACCGTCCCAAAGAGCCATTTCCCTCCCGAGAGCTCCACCGAGGCGTTGAAGGTCATGGCGCATATCGCCACCAAGAGATCGGCCGCTGCCAGACTGACGACGTAACAATTGGTAACTACTCGTAATCTGCGATGTCTCCGCACGCTAGCGATCACCAGCATGTTGCCCAGAATCGCCGTGGTGATGATGGTACCCATAATAAAACCCTTGATCGCCACCAGCAGCACATTCACATTCTCGGGGAGATTTTCCACCGTCGGATTTTCCGCTGATGACGTTACATTTGCGGCTGTTGTTGTGGTCGCCGTCGTGCTATAGGCGGTAATGGTGTTGTTGATGAGGATGGACGAAGGTGTAGATTCTACCTGAGGTAGACCCGTCGACATCGCCGCCATTACGTTCAGCATGATGACAGTGAATGCATTAACGGTTGGTTCACCATTTACATTACGGAGCACGGTTTCTCTTGGATAATCCTTCGCTCGTTTCGGACTTCATGATGGCCGAGAGTCCGCGATGATGAAGAGAGCGTCGTTGTATCAATTATTCTTGTCTTTTATCATTACGGAGAGAGAAAGGTCGATCATCTCTCCTTAGAAATTATCATCACAATACATATTCAGATTTTGATTTAATTACGCAATCGTGGTGATTGATATCCGATATTATTGGATATTGCGAGAGTATTTCAGGATTTGAAATTTTTCGAGTTTTTTTAACTAATTATAGATATCATCGATCGATATTTTGTTGCGTTATTGAAAATTGAAAAAATATTTTAATACTCTTCAAAATCTTTTGAGAAAATTAGCTTTTGCTTTACAATATGCGTGCTTGTGATTTTTCGTACTTGCATCGCTGGTCCAAGTTCCAATTTATTTATACAATAGCGAATACACAATTGTGACGCTATATTTTTTGTTAGCGAAAATAATATTGCACAGCACCATTCTATGTATCACTTCTGCCAAAAATGACTCAAAGATATATATATATATACATGTACTTTTACTACGTATATATTTTTATTTTCTTCTTTCTTTTGATTTATTCTTTATTTTTATTTTATCTTGTTGTTTTCTTAAACATATTCTTTATATATATATATATATATATATATATATATATGTGTGTGTATATTAAATATATTTCTTTATACATAGAGTCCACATGTATGTAATTATTGTGGATATTTTTTCCTAGGATGAGACTCATCCTCCTCAATTTTCAAATCAAGTCTTTTGAGTATTCTTGCAAATATTTCATCATTTTTTACACAATTTAGTCTACGTTGCACTAAATTGTTTCGTGATAATTTTGCACGGATCACTGTTAATTTTCGTATATCCATGATTGCGTTCATTGGTCCGGGCGCGAATTTGATCAATTGCAGAAATAATGTCGGTCGATGACAATGAGGATTAAAACTTCATTTTGATTGCCACGCGTGATAATAGTTTAATAAGCCTCATTGTTCGATTTAGCACCATTTTTAACATATTGAGGTTTTTGATGACACTCAGTATCTCTGTAAAACGACAGGCAGTTGTATATGTATATCGAGTGTGATTTGTCCGATCTACTTTCCAATGGACTGATATAAATTCTACCAAAATGAATAATTCATTTTAATCACTTGTTTCGATCGGCGAGAAAGATCAAAGGATTTTCATTAATCGCACGTAACCAAATCGCTTGTCTTTGAAAGGACGAAATTCAAGGTATTAATTTGTAATTTATTTTAACACCTTTTATGCATTAATCTGTGATACGTCTCGTCAATAATTTATGCGATAATGCAATTTAAATGTCGTGAAAATTTCACGTGGGATGTCACCGAAGGCAATGATCAGAGATTAACACTTAATCTTTCATTTTAAGCTTGAATGCGCGATGTGCTTGTTAAAATACTTGTTAAGTACATGCACGAGATAGATGATGGATATTAATACGCGAAGGCCTCTCGGAACTTTCAGTTATCTAAATGTTTCAGTGGATATATGTGTTACGGGCGATACCATTAAGAGGATTTACTTGCGGATGAACCCCTATATAATGCAATCGCCCCTAGCTAGTGAGCTATAATATGAGGGAGAAAAAGAAGTAGAGAGAGAAAGAGAGAAAGAGAGAGAGATTTCTTAGCAGTTATTTCTAAGTATGTTATAATCTAGAGTTATGACTAGAAGAGATCAATATGAAGAGGTCTAAAGCATTTCGCGAGCATCTGTACTTATAAGCAAAGCCCTTCATTTCTAACTTAAATGACAAACCTGCATCAATTTGCGCAAACCTTGTAATAGATGCACCGTCACAAACAATATAATACATATTCACCTACTCGAAATTATCATAGTTTCAACTGTTTGAAACTATTTCTCTATATTAGTTTGACGCACTCTAAAATTAAATGACATATATACATTTATTTATATCTATTAATAATAATAACAAAAAAATATAATATAGACCAAAATAATAAATAAAATTTCTCTCACGAGAAGCATACAGTAACGTAAATTGTAACTCGAGGATTTTACGAGTCATAATTATCAGTCACGTTGTCGCGCTCTTAAAAGGAAACCAGCGTAACTCAACAGCGTAATGAGATGAGAATATTTTATTCTACTTTATTTCTCGACATTACAAAACGGCAAAAGTATATTGTTCGGATACGACATAATCGCACGACTGTATATCAGTAGTCAACATAATGAAACAGAGGGCGCAGATTCTCAAGATACTCATTCGCTCACGGCGATCTTTAATTACTACATCGTCATCGGCGGAATGGTGACACAGTGGTAGCATATTAAAGACGAAAGGAGGTTAATGACTTTCCGGTTCTTGTGGCAGAAATATTTAGAATGGAAGAAAGAAGATTCTTCCTCATTTCTCGAATGCATTCGACGAACGCATTCTTTGGCGAAAGATTATTAGTTATCATATATAAAACAGCAATAATTATTTTTAATAATAATAATTTACAATATAAAAATATTATTAAAGTTAATCGAAGCTTATTTTGTTAGAGACGTTCGAAAACATTTTTGACAGAAAAATCATCATCATTAATTTTCTGTAACTTTTTATTTTTACTGTTTATTGAATTTGACCTTTTATAAGAAGTATTGAAACGATGTATTTATACAGAGACTTATTATATCTCTTCTTTAAATCTTTTAGTTCAAGTTTTATCTCAATTTTTACTTTTAAAAGAAATATGTTGAAATATGTACACACAAAGAAATTTTTAGATATAATCATAAATTTTTTTAATAGGAAATGAATCCGCAGTATCGCAAAATTTAAATCGCCCTCGATTCGAAGCTTCGCCTAAGTAATTACAAGACAAGGCAAAAGTAAAGAAAAACTTTTAATCAGGCAGCGGCTTCCACTTAAGCGAATCGTCGTGAAACTCTGCTATGATTTATTGCAAAAAGGAGGAAAATTAGAATATCCCCAATTATGAAAAGCGAACAAATAAGGTTATTAAATAACATAGTGTAAATTAAGAAGTTAAATTGGAAAAAATTTGGAAAGAAATTAAAGTAGCTTTTTTTCGTAAACTGATTAATTGCAATGAAATGAAAATATGTAATTACAAAAAATAATTTAAGAATCAAATTACATTTGACTCGATATATATTATTTAAAAAATAAACCGCATGTTGTACTATGAATTTATTTCAAAATTTAAAAATAAATGTACAACAAAAAACTTAAGAATAGAGTTAGAAAATGATAAAATATATATTTTTTATTATGTATGTATTACTTGTTTGTGTTACTTCTAAATTTTTATTTATAACTTTTTTCTTATATGTGTGATATTTCAAAGGAATAACATAATCAAGATATTAATCTTGAATAATTATATAGTAAAATCATATATAATATAAATCATATAATATTTCAAAATATTATATCTTATACAATAACGATAGAAAGTCAGATAAAATGAAAATATAACACAGTAGAGCTAATGAACATCTAACATTTTTCTAGCAGAATTTCCGAGAAAAATTCTGACTTTCTTTACCATGGTATCCTTACCATCGTATTCTACCATGAATCCTTGCGTCTACGTACGCAACCTTAAAAGGGGATCAAATTCTTTGCACAGGGGTTAGTGGATAGATAGAGGATATTGTTACTGTAAGCAGTTTACGTTGCTATTATGGTAGAAAAACTAGCGTCTAAGAAAAGAAGATATATATAAAAAGATTTACATGGAAATAAACTGCCGGCATTAAACTATTTTATTTAAATATAATGCTGTAATAATATCTAGTACCATTCTTAAAATAGTAGAACTAGGTATGTGATACAGTTTTGACTTTGTAGTTACTGAACAAATATATGTCCTTTATTATAATAATCTAAAATGTAAAATTGTAATAGAAGAAATATATTATAATAATTCTTTAATTCTATTTCTCTTTTTCCTTCAATATTCTTGATATTAAAAAGAATCTTTATAAGAATTATAATTTTTCTAAAAGGTTGAAAGTTTAAAAGATTTAAAAATGAACCAATTAAATGTATTTCTGCCAATGCAAATACAAAAATAAATGGAGTACATCTCTTATCGAATGTTTATACGTGAGTCGTAGGTTACAAATTGTAATCGAATGCTCGCGTGTTTACGCGAAATCCAATCTCGTGATTGAAGAATCAGAAATCTCCACGAGGAAGAGTTTTCTTCTCGAATCACGAATTTGCGCGCTTATCAGAATCGATGATTCCTCTCAATCGCGTTACAAGATCTCGAAAAGATTCACTTTAAAAATTGAAAAAATATGTCAATACTTGAAACACAAAAGCTATTTTTAAAAAATAGAAACATTTCCTCTAAGGGTTAAAAAAAATATTTTAAAGAATATAAAATAGTTTAGTACGCGAATAATAAACGCGAGAGATAAAGAAAGAGATACTTTAAAGAAAATGAAACAATATTCAGTGAATGTAAATTGGAGTCTCAAACTTGAAAAAATATTCGTAAAAAAATATTTGTTGTAATGTAAATATATTTTTTGTGGTTATTGTATAAAAACATTGTCACAGTCGATATAACAAATAAATTTGTTGACCGCACATGTATTCCCAATATTAATACAATCGCAATTTGAGTTCATATCACGCGATACGCTAGACGACGACAAATATTGGGCGAATTTTTCCCGCTTGGATTTGTCAACATTCTTGTTTTTTGCAAACACATCCATTTCACTTCGTTCAATCAACTCAACAAAATGGTTATTAAAATTGTAAATGGAGTTAATCAAGAGGAGTATGTATCGAAATTTTTCACAAAGATAAGAAGAAATTACAAAATTAAATTATCAATTAAGGTTTAATACTAAGAGGTATTTATACACATAATTAGAATACGCTCAACGTGTAGAAATTTTCCATCTGATATAAAAATATTCTGCGTTTTTGCTTTGCTTTTCTACTTTGTGTTCAGTAATATACAAATGAAATAAAATAATAAAATAAAATTATATTTCTGACAATAAAATTTGAAAAGACTTCGAGGAAAATATATTCACAAAAAATCTTGAGAGAGAGAAAACAAATTAAAAAAAACAAATGAGTTATTTTTTATATATAAAAACGATTTTATCGTTTTAAATTACATTGATAATGATAGAATTGAATATGAAGCAAAGATGATGAAATGACTTACCTACTTACTTTTAAATATAACTAAAGTAATTTTTATTAAATTTATTCTTTTTTTTATTTTTAATTACCACAGATTAAAATCCCGTTTTAAAATCGATTTTAATCAGATTAATCTGATAATACATATAAATGTTTATTTAATGTACACAACAAATGTTCTATCTATAATTAAATATAATCGGATAAATTTTTTTTTTTCTTTAGACCATATACAAATTTCACACGAGATACACGAAATAACCTGTCATCTGCCATTGCGTCGAAAAAGTGTAAACAAAAGTTCATAAATTTAATGGACATCTATACATATATGTACACATACACACATACATATATGTATATGTCCTTCTTTTTCTATCACGAATGCTATATGTATAAAACTCGTGCTAAAACGCAGCAGCAGTGTAATCGCCGCACTAGCTCACTGGCATACAGCCAGACATTTTTGCACTGGCAAAAGAGCGTGAATAAAATTATATGACGGAAATAAGAGGAGAAAGGAAAGATACTGTGCGGTACTCTGTAATAATAGGATATTGCATGTATTTAAAAATCTGATGATGTCATGTAATAATCCGCGTAGTAAATACGCGATGGGAATTTAAGATACTTTACGAGGTATCCGCTTATTAGCACAATGCGATTTGTTTAGCGTTAAATGTAATTGTTAACGAATAATTTAACATTTAGATCATAATTATTAATAAACTAGATTATTACATAATTTAACACGATTAAACTAAAAAATAATTACGATAAAACGATTATAATTATATCATAAAACTAATTGCAAATTGCACTATTATGAATTTTCTGAGATAACATTGCGAATTGTAATATCCAAACAATGTCTCATTTCTGCATAAAAGGTGGTTTAGAAATATTGCGCAAGCGATAGATTTCGATGTACGTGCATCGTTGTATAATAAAAGTAGGTCGAAACGAGTGGCGGTGCAAGCACCGCTTTTCATGGAGCATTAGTTAGATAATTACCGGCAATTAACTACTTCCGAGTGCAGTAATGCATCTTCTTCTTGGCATCAGCACAATATGCTATCATAGATCAAAGTGTAGTTAATAAAGGTTTAAAGTTGAATTCAATATAAGAACGAATTTTTTCATTTCATATTGTCATCAGAATGATGAAAAAAATTAATATAATATTGATGTACTTATTAAATGCAGTCACCATAGAAGATATTAACAAGGAATTCTGATAACAAAGAATTATAATAAAATTAGGTATGATTTATGTATGAATTAACTTAAAAAATAAATGATTGCATTACATTGAATGATGAAAAAAAAGGAACTTTTAATAAAACTGCTTGTTGCTTTCAGAAAGCGTCTTCGGAAATTATAATTACGGTCGGAATTGAAGTACTAATTTGATATGCGCTTATTTTTAACGATCCGACTTTAATTACCAATTTCATTTACTTGCTGTGTGTGCCTTGCAACAAAATAAAATAGATGTTTTCTTCATCGCGATCTCCTATCGCGATTCTTTGAGAGAAAGATTCTGTCGTTGAATATAATTTTTATAATTAACTTGAGATTTCTTCATGTAATTACTTCTAAAATTTTTATCGTAAAAATTGCATAAAAAATTAATTATTTTCCTCTTTACGCAATTACTTAAAATTATTTTCTCGAAAAGCAAAAGAATAATTGTCCTTTTATTTAAAATTGTTGATTAATTAATGCCATAACTATTTTGTTATTATTTTGCACAGATTTTTCACGTTTAATTACTACAATAATTGCGCTTAAAACAAAAAGAATTCGCCATTTGCCGCATAGAAGGAATTAACTAATTCTTTCATCGCGCACAATTACCTAAATGGCCGAATTCAAAGAGTTCTTGAAGCAGAAAAGTGAATCACGCGTTCTCGTTATTCATCTGTCTAATTAGTCCCAAAAAAAATTAGCGTCCTTAGCATTTTTAGTTCAGAAAGTTTTAATTGATTTACATAGCTGGCAAAAATCCGGGTTAACATTCATTTATGTACTTAAAGTTGTTGGATATTTAAAATTTATTTACTTAAAAATTATGACGTTGTTGCGATATTACAATGTCACTATTACGATATTGTTAAACGTCATTCAATTGGTATAACAAATTTCGCACTTGCAGCACGTTATTCCTTGATTAAATAACAAAGATTAAAATATAGAAATTATTTATCGATGTAAAATATTTTTACAACCTTTGAATTAAAATTTTACTTCAAATAAAAATCAAAGATTTGTTTTTTCTGAAGCAGTACTTGATTTCAGGCTTGAAATATTTAATATAAAACAATAAGAACTAAATAATAAAGAACCTACAATTATTTTTTAGTAAGAAAAATTGACTTTAAATTGATTGGAAGATTAACTTTCTCGAGGTATCACATTTTACTCTGGATATAAAAACGTAGCACGTTTCTTTGTGGAAAAGCGTTTTCATCGTCACGAAGAAAACACCTTGGCGTTTTCTTTTCATAACGTGCGCATATCTTTGGTCGCAAGAGAGATCACCCGCAAGAAAATATTTTTAATGGAAAAATATCGAACTATACTTTAGAAACTTGACTTTTTACATTAACATTATTTATATGAAGACTATAGTTTGTCTGACATTTTTCACAGCGCAACTTTTAAATGTCGATGTAATTTAATCAAATGATCAACTGGAATTATCTAACAATATAATAACGTGAATAATTTTTAGTAACAGACAATACTATTTATAATAAAAAATATGTAGTGTATTAAAAAACAAATGAATGATATGATACGTCATAATATTGAGAAATAACGCGCAATACAAAATATATAGTATTCAGAAATTATTAATTATTATTAAACTATTAATATACAGAAATTGGGAATAACATTTAGATTGTGCAACATATTTGACGTATATGACGTATAACAATTTAAGTATCATTATGGAACATATTTCGTTTTCTTTTTCTTTCATCCCGAATAACTTTTGTTAAACTATTGTTTGAGATGGGATTATACTCTGCAGAGAGAAGAAATAAGCTCTCTTCCCCAGGTGTGTGGAAAAACCAAGCGATATAGCATCGTTAGAAGGAACCAAAACGCTTCCTTACGTGCTACGCCGAGTGTAATCTCACGTCCGTAGCTCCCACATCTCTTATATAAGAATTATAAGAATATCACATAGGGGGATCCTGACAAACGAAATTACGCGAGAAAAGAGTCTTATTACGGTCGCTCTCAAGACTTCGAGGAAAATTGAATTATCGCGTGAGTTGTTCCTCGAATTATTAAGTGATCTTGCAAATCACATTTGCGTCCACATGCGAAGAAAAATAACGTGTCATCCAAGAAATTTGTCATCCATTGAAATTAATTTTCGTAATGTTACATATGTCCAGTTTATTAGTAAATGTGAGGAACATTAATTTGTAACTTCCTAACGAATATAAATTATCTTTTCTTTCTGCTATGAATGCTACGTGTTAATGAGGTGAGATTTACCTTGGAAAATGAAAATTCCTATTTAATTTTATTATGCACGTACGCAAACACACATTGAACGTTAATCTATCTCTGACAAACGAACAGGAAGCAGAAATTCCTTTCGTGTAGCTTCAGCAGACCGCACTCAGCGGCGGATGAAATTTATCAAACGGCGCGTAATTACATTCTTGAATCTAAACTGCTGTTCACTATTCCATTTCTACCTACTAAAAAGATATAACATCGAACATTACCAAGTTTTAACAAACGACGGACCGTCCGGAAATTTTCTTACGAGTAAGAAGTCTTTGAAGATTCATTAAACACGGAGCTGCGAAATTATATTTTGCACTTTCGAGTATACGAGGTATAATTTTCAATTCTATTAAAAAGTTGAACGTCCGTAAAAGATAGTTCCGCGTATCTTTCTCGGGGAGTTCATTTCGGAAAATTAATACCACTTTGTAAGAAATAACGTAACAAATATTGAATAATCAGTAAACGCTAAGAGACTCGTTTAGAAATTTTATTTTATCGGTTAAAAAAACCGTCTTTGTAAAACGTAACATAATGTAGAAACAAGATTTGGAACTTTAATGCGTCCATCTATTCTCTTTAATCTTAAAGAAAATTGTATGTGAATAAATCTTCAACAAAGATATTCCAGCGATGTCAGTCGTTCAGCAGTGTCAATTGATATTTTTTCATACCGCGAATTTCCGCGACCTACCCTACCTAAATCCTCGTTTGCGCAACCCCCAGATATATCTCTCTTAACTCGCTGCAGTGGCTTTTACGGTTACGAGATAAAAAGTTCGAGAGGCCTTCGATTGTCAGTCGAGCAAGGCGTACTTTCGTGAGGGAGATATCGGTCTCGTGAAGTAGGGATCGTTTTACGGATACGGTCTCGCGGATTTTAACGATTTCACGGGGGCTTCATTCTCCCACTCGGACAACACTTGCGGGCGACAGCTTGATTAAATTGTAGCCTCCCCCTCCCTTCTCTCGGTATTACCGAAAAAAAAGAAAAAAAAAAGATTCGCACTCTCCGCGAAACTCAATGCTCAATGCTTAAATCTTCGCGCTTTAGTCGTGATTTCCTCGCCCGAACGCTTCAACGGGAAATCGTACGGGCTGCTCTCACCGTGATGCGCATTTGTTATAACGGGGTCGCACACATTTTCATTCATCGTTTCCGGCACATCGCGTCGAGAAACAAACGCTCGGCGGACGCGGACGGGGTGCCGGCGATTCGGCCGGCGCCGCGGATCAGGCCGCACTGTCTTCCCAGATGAGAGAGAGGGTCGCCTATTTCCGGCACCCTCCGGCTGGTGGCGCGACTGCAGTCGAAAACAACCCTTTGGGTGAGACTCAATGCTCGCAGGTGCGTTGTGCCATCCTGTCGAGCCTTTTTTATGTCGTGAAAGCGCGAGATTTACCGCAAAGAGAGAATTTTTTGTCGAAAATTTTTTCTCGTAATACGATATTATTTGGAATATTATACAAGGAGTTGTAATTATAAAAATTATATACTATCTGTAAAATGACGATTGCAATATTATAATATAATATTTTCTCGATAGGTACTGTATTCAATTCTTAAGTATTTCGTGAAATTTTTTACCTCCGCACTGAAGATGGTGATTATTTATACAAATTTTCCTTATCTTTTTAAATTTCCATGATATTATGTAAGATTTCTATAATTATTATTTCTGAAAAAAAATTCTGGTTAAAAACGAACGAATCAGAAAAATCTTGTAGGATTGATCAAATATTCTGATTATTATAATTGGAATTCTGATTATTATAAGTTATAAAATATCTATTATAACAACCAGATTTGATTAATCTTACAAGATTTTCTGATTCGTATGTTTTTAACCAGAATTTTCTTTCAGTATGTGTTTGTATTTATAATTTATATAATTTCTTTAATAATTTTAATAATTTTAATTATATATATATATATATAATTCTAAAATAAAGTAATATATAAATTATATAAGTTTGGAAGAATCAATATTTCTAAGTGACCAAAATATCTCAATTACTATACGTAGCACGTTCGTATCAGAATTAAAGGATAGAAGTTTTGAAATCTTAAATCGCGCCGCAAAGGAACGACGACAAAGGAAAAAAGCGATCTTGGAAGTTTACGATCTCGTCTCTCAGAGAGACAGGTCCCCCGAGGCCAGTGAGCGGCGATAAACTGCAATCAGAGTGTAAATAGCTTTCACCTCGCCACGCAAGGTAAACGAGAGGTGGAGGGGGGGTGATAAATCAACTCTAACTGAAATTTCCTAAGCATTTGCAATTCCCGAATAGAACATGTCGAAAACTCCTATTTCCCAGTACATCACCAGCTTCCAAGATAACCGTAATTCGAGAGAAATAAAAAATGGAGAGTCGAAAGGAGTAACATAATCCCGAATGGATCACGCTGCAAGTTTCAGAACTACACGGTACATTTTTTATGAATTCCAAAATTCTCTTTTTGATCTGTTTGTTGTAATATTTTATAGCATCCCATTTAAATATCTATGTATTTAATTAACATTCGGCGCACATTCGCGCTGTTAAGCATCAATAATTCGTAATTGTTATGGAACTATTCCAATATCTATCCCATTTATTTTCATGGGACATTTCTCGCTGCAAGTGTTCGATCGAAGAGTTTACAGAGTAAACTCTTGTCGAAGAGGAGCACCGCCTGCGATCTTGTAGCCGGTGTACGTAGATGCATGCATTCACGTACTATCGCATCGCGTAACGTCTACGATGTTAACGTTAGACAACGCACATTTAGATGCGGAACATGTGCCAAAGCAAACTTCTCTCAAGGCATCGTGCTGCACGAACAAGTTCGGAACAACCTTGCGCACTGTCGCACCAGTAACTATGGACACTTAGCGGACGTTACGATACACCGCTGGTATTACCTTGATTGTTTCGGCAACAACGAGCGAGAGAGTTAGCGCCTGAGTAACTCGGTTATTGCGGTCCTGTGTTTGGGTGGTCAAAGACTTCACACACAACCACCTTGGAAATATATTAAATTAATAATTTGAATAATCGTATTATGAGATTATCGTAATTCCTAACTGAATAGTATTCAGGACTTTTGTTATTTCCTCTTCACATTATTTCAATGTAATATGTAATCGTATATAATGTTCACATGATAAAAGAGCGTACACAGTATACAGCGTATATGAAGATATCGCTTGCTGAATATTAGTAATTAAACTGCATTCGAAAAGTATGGATTTTTAAAAAGTCTTTAAAAAGAATATGTATACTTTTGCATTTCGCACGTATAATAAAATGATATTCAGTTTCTCTTGTTAAAGCTATTTTTTTCTTCCAACAGCATTATATTGTATGATTTCCCCAGACGCTGAAGAGATTACTTAGATTGAATGTCTTTTCAACAGTTGGGGAATATTGCTTTTAAAAAGTTTGTAGACTCAAATGTCGGAATTGTAAATTATATATTAGGAATTTAATCTATGATTCTGGCAAATGGAGGATGGCAATCGACCTCACCATTGACGAAACTGACGGCATGTGTATCGGGACGAGGCATAATCGATGCGACAACATCGTACGTGCATAATCGATGCGACAACATGGCCCACTGCGGCGTGTTTCACCCTCACTCTTCCCGGCTGCCATTCATCGACTCGATGGTCGACCTTGTCAACTTGACTTGAGGAACACGACAATAGGAAATTGCCATTAGGAATGCATAGATTTAATTGCCTGGTCTCATTATTCATATTTGATTCTGAATTAGATTAAATTCATTTAATTAATTTAATTAATATGATTTTAATGGCCTTACACACAGTCACATGTATCGTTAAAATTAGCAAATCGTCATAAATACCGATAATATTTTCCGCGTGGAAACGTTTAAATTAGTCTATAATTATTTTGTCTAATTATAATTATATGTTATATTTAATTTATTGATTAAAAAGAAAGTATTTAAAGCGATTAAAACGAAAAGTTCTTTTAATAGTTTTAAGAATTTGCAGTCACCGATTGATTGTGTGTAATAGAATAAACTTTCACGAAATGTCCACGTTATAAATCGAATGAAAATATTAAATTGCATTATAAAATGAAACATATCGATCTCATTTTGGACTTTGATAATGTATTTGACGAACGTTCAAATTGATATATAATTTTATTATGGACATACAGAATTACTGTATAACTTTATTATTAGTAAAAAGTTATATAATTAAAATTATTTTGTGTTTAAAACAGAATTAATCACAATTATCAAAAGAATGTACTTTATCAATGAAAGGATATGTTTCAATGTTTTATCAACCGTACGTTTAGAATGAACCCTCTTGTTTCTTCTTTATCACTATAAGGAAAACACTCTGTTATTTTCTGAAAACTACCCTTATGTATCGTCCGCAGGAAGAAAAGATATTCTACTGTGATTAACTTTCTAGAAAGCTTCAATATAAAGTTTATTTTCATCATGATAAAATTTACTTACAACGATTTATCGACTACAGGCAATTCTATATTAGAACGAAGGTAATCAAAGTTCTTATCGATTATCAGCATGCACAGTGTTCTCGAGGTCACAGAAACACCGCGCAATCCGTTGATAAAACAGCATTTTCCAACTCTGGATATGTAACCATCTAATATCTAACGAAATTAATTATTTCATTCATTCCATTTGTTTACGTTCGTTTAACATCTGTTGGCAATCTCATTTTTAGTTCAAGATACGAAAAATCAATAGAGGAAATTAAGTTTCTCGAAGATGAATTTCCATTACTTTGTTATCATTTTGATCGTAATAGAGGAAAGATGAAATGAAAAAGAAAACTGAAAAAATACCTATTTTACAAACTCATATTCCTTATAAATAAGCGAAATTTTCCTAAATTTTTTATTTTATGTAATATTTAATATAAAGCTATTATTATTCATATTGGTTTATTCATTTTGAACTTTTTATGCACAATTTTCCAATTTCCTATTCTTATTATGGAGAGAGAGAGAGAGAGAGAGAGAGAGAGAGAGAGAGAGAGAGAGAGAGAGAGAGAGAGAGAGAGAGAGAGAGAACGAGCGAGTTATTGTCGATATTTGAAGTCATATATTATTTCGTATAAAGTACAAGTATTAAATAATACTTTAAATTTCATGGATGAATTTCAAAAGAGAAATTAAATTAAATTATTGCGTTAATTACGGAAATGTCAGCCAATTCCAATTCCTAATCTGAATTATTAAATCGAGCCGGGTTTGATGCTCTCACGGATACGTAATCAATGCAATAAATAGTATTTACTTTTGTCAGAAATACCAAAGTACAGATTACATAGAATATTTGCATACATCCTTTGATTCGCTATTTAATTTATCATTTCCCATTTGTTATTCATTTTGAGAACTTTTACATTTTTCGAAAAATACTGAGTAAAAGTTAAAACTCTAGATACGATATATTAAAATGATTTTCAAATTATTTTTTAAATTTTCTTACAAAATGCAAAGAAATATCTCCTCTATTATCATTGCAGTGTATTGCACAAGACGGATAATCTTTCTCTATTAGTTTCTTGTTATCTTCTTATGAAATTATTGGTGACTACTATATTAAATTTTAAAAGTTACTCCTCTAATGAATAAATCAAATGCGACATCAGCGAGGACGACGTACTAGTTATGTATAATCAGGTGACGACAATGAAATTGTCGGAATACAACTTACCTAATTCGATTTACGCAAGGCTAAATCTGAAACTCAGTGTAATGCCATCGTATCACTGGACCGAGCAAACGCACATGGATTAAAGAGCATTAACACACTGTATATCGCATTAGTGGCCGAAAACCGATCGTCTTTAATACGTAGCATCGGAAACTTGTTAATTATTAAATCCGAATGGTTCAAGAGTCTTAGAATTATCAAATATGCTTTGAATTAGTCTTGAATTATTTAATAAAATCGTCTTATTAACTAAGTATATCATATTTTTTTAAACTTAAATTAATAACAACGAATATATTATGTAATAGCAAAATTTGTGCATACAAAATAAGAATTAATATTTTAATGTAATACGACAATTATAAAACATAATAAATTAGAATACGCAAATAATTAGAAAGAAAATGAAATAGTCAAAATAAATAAAAATATAAAAAAGAGGCTAGATAGAAAAGAGAGTTTATAAAATACATATAAAGTAGAATATGTAAAAAATTTTATATATGAAATGTAATAAAATAATAAACTATAAATTAAATTGAAATATAGTAATTGAGATATGGAAATGGAATTAATCTCTCTGTTTTGAATCTAAATGGTCCATTACAGATTTTACATATTATTTTTAAATATAACGTAAAACTAATTGGAGGAATGATGTTGTTTTGATAACCTTTCTACGAGATACGAGATATTACGTGCGCACTGTATCATATATTAATAGAACATGTCCATATTTTCCAAGATTGATGTATTTTTTTTCGCGAAATTTTTACGCATATTTAAATAGTATTCGTAATTGAAACATCGTAAAATTTTAATAAATATGTTTTTTCTAGGCAAGTGTTTTAAATCTATAATTTTCGAAAATAAGAATTATAAATATTACAGAATTATATATAAAACTATTTGCTTCTATTTTTCCAATTTATTACAAATTCTGTTATAAGTATTTTTAGAAAATTATAATTACAACATTATATACACTATATTCCTTCATTCGTTTGTGATAAATTTCTGCACAAAGGTTAATAAAACTTTATGCTTTGCCATGAACATACCCCGTGTTAATTAAACGGCCACGTTAAAGTGGCGGCTAGCGATCAAGCTTTTCGCCATTGATTTTAATTTTGCGTAGCAGCGCAGTGCGTTAAATCCTAGCTCGAATTATTTCGAATTATTCAAAGTTTTTGTACAAAGTTTTGAATTCCATCATTATTATTTTTCTTCTTTTCCAAATTTTTCCGTAGAGATTTATCCTCGTTCCTGTGTAAAAATACCGCACAGTTGATATAGATCTAAAGTTTCCGACCAAAGTTTCCTCCGGAGAATCGAAAACGACATTCATCGAATTATGACCGAATTACGACGTAAAATCAATATGAATATCTTAATCTTGTAATAAATATCTTAAATATCTGCAAAGTTCTATAAAATCATTCTAAAAAGTACTGTAAAATAAAATGTCATTATTTCTACTCCTACGATATGTAATAATCTTGCACGGTAAGAACGATCGATGCACTTTGTTCAGTTCTTTTGTTATAAAGCAGAAGAAGAAAAATTCTCTATAAAATAATTTCCTCTCCTAAGAAAATTTTTACAAAGAAATATCCAATTTGTAAGATATTTACGTAAAAAGGCTCTCTTCAGTCTAGATATATATATATGTAGCGATTATTAATAATATAAAATATACTTGAAATGGGAATCAGATCTCTTTTTTTATCAAAAACGGAAAGGCCTTGACAGAGCCATCTGGCCAGGATTAGATCTTTAAAGTAACATTGTAATTTCCTACTTTTCAAGAAACATCGATATTTTTTTTAAATACTGGGGCATAACTTCTATTTTAGATTCTTTGGATAAACGATTATAAAGTAATGAAGCGAGAACAGCGAAGTCTGGAGGTCGTTTCACGACCCGTAAGTTTTAATGAAGCACACGTGCGACACGTTCTTCGCGTTATGTTATTTTTACCGCGACGATTGGTCAATAATCCGTAATTTTCGGTTCCGAAGGTCGCAATAATATTTTATTGTCGTATCGAATACGACATATACTGCAATATACTTTTGGATGTTTGCGAAAAGATTGTCATAGTAAAATCATACGTTATTTTGGAAAACCGTGATGTATACATATTTTTCATAAAATAAATTTACAATATCTTTATTTTAATTTAATCATAAATCTATTATTTATTATTATAAATTATATTTAATTTAGTTTATAATAAGTAAAAATTAAACAACATTCAAATAAAATATATTCTAAACATTAATATACAGAAGCAAATATAGAATTATGTATATTTTTATTTTTTATATATTATTTTACTTTATTCTCTCTCTCTCCTTTTCTCTTTCTCTTTTTCGTCCATGTACAATAAATACAAAAAAAAAATTACATAATAAAGCATCGCTTTAATGAGTTTTTACCGCAACACCCTATGACATTCTACTAATTCTTGCGAAATTGCACTGAAAGTGCATCGATAAGTAAAGTCGACCTGGATGTTTTACCTCGACCTTTCCCATTTATGAGCGGTCCTTAGAAAATCTGTGAAACGCATATGCATGAACGCAGCCGCTCGCGTTGCAAAGACCCCCGGGGCAAAACGAAAAAGCTGGAACCAGTATCGAAACCGGGACAACATCAGCACCGGGTGTATGTCCCACATTGCGCGCCCTCGCTTTTCGAAGAAGCGCCGATGAAAAAAAAAAAAACAAAGAAAGGAACTCGACTTACATGATTAAGAGGAAGAAATCTTTCTCTCTCCGCTATATTAGAATCAAATTGAAACGCTTCAAAATTATTTTTCACAGATTATTCTTTTTGATAGATTATTTTAAGATATCTAGAATCGAACTTTTAATATTGTCAAGACGAAAATTAAAATATAAATGTAATGGAAGATTTTCAAGACTAATTTTTGAAATTTACAAAATAACTATAAAATAATTGATAAAAAATAAAAATAAAAATCGTTTTTAAGAAAAATAAAATCAAATTTCTATAGAAGAAATGAAATAAAAAAGAAATAACTTTTAAAATGGTGATATTTTTGGAAGAGAAGCGTTCATGTGTTAGTCAAGATTTTGAACAGACTCCAATTGTGTTTCTATAAGAGAAGGGTTTAATTGAATTTCCTTCGTCAACATGGAACGCGAATATTCTATCGTGTTACATGTCTATCGATGTCAACGAGGTAGCGTCTTCAAGAACATCCCGACGTTTGATGGTACACGAATCGGGAGGCAAATGTTTGGATCACTACAGGGGCAATATCATATTAACCCAGTTTCATTTCCACAAATTGCCGGGCCTCTTATTACGACGGAGACGCGCTCCTTCACCTATTCGCGATTTGCGTAATTAATGATTTGCTAGCGCGCGTTTCATAAAAGAGAATAAGGACTTACTGCTCAACGCACATTTTGCAAAAAATAAAGCAATAATATCAACAATATTATTTTTAATATACCTACGTAGATTTCAAGATTTAAAGAAAACAATAATCTTAAAAGTTTTTTGTCTATAAAATATCTAATTTCATTTTACTCTTTTTTTTGGAAACTAAGTATTGTTTTGTATAACTCAAATCTGTTATATCATCTTTTTCTGACAGTACAGTAACAATAAAAAATATTTTTCTTATTAAAGAAATATCTGTGATCTTATGAAAGAAATATCTTATGAAAGAAATTCCTGAGAAATATCTTTATTGTGTCGATACTAGTTGCATGTTGTATTTAGATTGAAGCAATGTATTAAATCGCGGACTACACAGTACATAAAACTTTGCTTTAAAATTTGTTTCGTTTAAAATATATAAAGGGAAACGTTTCGTTTCCCTTTATATATTTTATGAAACTTTAACTTTTCTCTTTTTCTGAATGTAATAAAACTCAGGAGGTAAAAAGCACTTTCGGGCAACTTTAAATCCTTCATAGAAAACAACTTTGAATGTTTTCTACAGTATAGTTACCAAAGCTAAAGTGGCCATTAGTAGACGTTTATCAACAGTTATTTGTAGTTGTATAAATGAAATGTGAAATATATCAATGTAAAATATTGCTTAAACTATTAATCTTTTAATGATCTTTTCTCTCAATGCTGTATATATATGTATATAAAATTAACATAAACGAGATTTAATAATATTTATGAACTTGTAAGAGAGAATGAAATTGACAGAAATTTTTATGATTCATTGTTTAGATTCAATTTTACTCAAAATGAAAATAAACGTTTATGTGTGCTCGCGCAAATATTCTACGATAACACGATGCAGCTCTCTCGATGCAGCAGTTGCGTGCAACAATAGTGAGAGGATGCTATTGTCCCGGATGCTAAGCAGACGTTGCAGTTTGACTACCCATGAAATCTTGACAAGCTTTCTGAAACGGGGTGTCGCATCTCACGCTTTGCAAGCATAAACGTTTAAAATGTTACATGTTATCAAAATGTTCGATGTAAAACGACAAATTCATGTAATTCCAATTCTGAAAGTTCTCCACAAAAGTTCTCACAGAACAAAACAAATAAATTTTAAACTAAATTAAACAAAATTCTAAATAAATAAATTATGNGATATATTATATATAATTTTTTTACTAATAAAGGGCTTTCCAATTTAGTTTAATATTCTATTAATGTCAATTATTAAATTTTACTTGTGAACAAAATAGGATTTTTAAATTTTACAAAAATTTTGTATCTCGAAATTACATGTTTTTAGTTTTAAATCGTTAAATTATCTTCATTCTTCATGCCAAGTTGAAAAATTGTTGCGATTTTATTTTCGCGAATTTATCAGGCTTCCTGAAATAACAGCTCGCACAATGTAGAACAGCACTGTAGAAGATTAAAATTTAATTAGAATAATTTAACAAAGTAGTAAAAAACACAATCTCATTTTAAAGAAGAAGATTAATCGGTTATTTTCAATTTTGAAAAAAAGTCCNTTACAGGGATTAAAAAAAATATAGTAGTAGATTTAATGGAAGTAAATGGGAGGGGGGGGGGGGTAAAAGAAAAATTTTTTCTTTAAAACATTGTTATTAATTTTCTACACAGTAGATCCACATCTCCAAATACAGTTTATACATTCGCGCTCTGTACCCACGCGTTACATGAAGATCTTGTTTCATACACATACACACATATTCTTCCGTCATGACATAAAAATGCTATTTGCAATATTTTGCAAATATATCACGCATTAGGCTTTCATTATGGCGGATGCGTAGCAACGCAGGCAATTATTAATTAAATTATCGCTATTAATGATGACGTAACTTGATTATAATTGCGGAAAAACAATTGATGGACTGAATATATACATGTCATAAATGCTTAAAAAGAAGCTATAAAATTAAAAAGTATTTCGGTTATTGATAATGATGACTTTCGTATATGTGTATGTGTGTGTAATAATTAAATCATAGTTTTGTTAAAAGACTATATAATTTAAAAAAAATGCATTTGTATATACTTGTGGATTGGTTCCATTTCAGGTACATTAAATGTATTTTAAATAATTTGATAACTAATAATTATTAATTAATAATTAATACTGATGACTAATAATTACATGCTGTCAAATGTAAAGTATGCAATAATATTGTCAATTACAGTTGTAATTATAATAGTTATCATCGTTTCAGTAGATCACTAAATAATTGTTAACGTTCTGAAATGAGAAATATGCACAATAAATTATTACGTCAAAATATATACATATATATGCAGACGTCGAAACTTACGAAAGAAAATAAATGTATCCATCTATTATCGTATTAATTTCCCTAATATCTAGCAGTATTCGCCGCAAATTAGTCGCAAGCGACATTCTCGCAGCGAATTAGCCCGTTCGTTACGTATCACGATCCATGAAACCACACTGCAGTAAATATAGTTATGCAACCTGTAAATTCCGTCGTACGCATGTAATCATGTATCCAAGATTACCACAGTCTCTCGCAGAACGATCTCGTTACCAATCTAAAGTTTATGGAAATTGCGCGCCCATAAAACGAACGATAAATTTTTTTCATTCATCCTATTGTCATTAAAATACTACGTGTTTCTTTTCCACTGGGAATGTCTTTTTGTCTACGGTCTATTTCAGACGATCGACAATTCGAGACGTATCAAATATATAAATTTTTTATATATTTAATCTCTTGTTTAGTTTTTTTCAATACATGAAAATGTTTTCATAATCCTTTCACGAATTACAAATCGTCTGAAATCGGTTTTCCTTTTTCTCCCTGACACTAAAACTGCTTTGCCAACTTGATCGCTTGCAAATCCGCTTTAATGTCAAAAACGTCTCATAAACATCAATTTACAACGTTGCACATTACGTTACAATAGGAGGACACTAGCCGCCTTTATAGCCGTAGTCTAACAGATACGTGATATACGAATGGATCGAGCTGGCAAACGATTTCGTAACGATTTCATATCCTATAATTCGTTTTCTATATATGTATACAAAAAAAGAGAGTAAAAATCGAAGTATGTATACAAATAATGATATATAAAAAGAAAACTAGTAGTAGAAATTTATATATAAATCTTCTGAAATTTATTTTTATTGTTGCAAAAATATATTTTACTTACTATCAAAATAAAAATAATTTTTTAAAAATATTTTAAATTAAAATATAATTAAAATTAGCTATTAAATTATAATTTTTATATTTATTTTTTCTAAATTTCTTTATAAATCTCTCTCGCTCTTGTTTTTCTAAAATTTTGAAAGTTAAATTGATTGGGAATTCATGTAATTTGAATTCCAATTTTTACTAATTGCAATGTGTAATCGCAGTAAAAAAAACCGATATCGTCCACGATATCGTCCACGCTCGACCATATTTATGTTAGTGATTGTTCTGCATTCTGAAGTATACATAACTATATACGTATACTATCTTCTTTGATCTGCCAGTCGATGATATAAAAAAGAAAAAAGACTGAAAAATCAATTATATCTTCGTAAAACGATTGTTTTGGAGTCACTGCGTTATCAATCTTTTCCATAATATGTTTTATCTAATAATAGATCGAAAAAAGGCTCTATTCCAAAAAATATCAAAATTATATTATTTACTTTATTCACATACTTCGATTGAGATGGCAATATATTACAGAATATTTTATTAATTAATTGATAATATACATGCAATTAAACAATATATTATATTTTTTATTATTAATACTGTCATATGATCAAATCTTATCAAACTTAAGAAAATCATTTAGCAAGATGAAATAACGATTTAAAAATATACTGTTTCCAATTAGACATATTACTTCTTTCAAAAAATCAGAATTTTGACAAATGAAAAACCCTTTCTGAGATAAATCAATGTAGTACAATTTTATTAACATTGTTTTTTAAGACTGTGCACGAAAAAAATAACTAGATGATGTGGACAATAACAAGACCAACTCACATTTCTCCATTCCTTTTAAATATTTCCAAAGATTAAAAATGAATTCGACCCAATTAGAATCGAATGTTCACTGCATTCATAAACAATATACAATAAATTATAATAAGTATATAATATATGTTACGAATAATGGAACATCGATTCAACATTCTTACGTTTTATTGCTGTACATATAGGTATACTTTGTATATGTGTATATATAATATATTCTGCTTTTCATCTTTGGCATTTAGTGATTCTCTCTTTAATAAGATGCCTTCATAAATTTATCTATTCCGATAAAATGATTTGTCTTGCGGGAGGGATGATACGCTTTAACATTTATACACGAAGTTACTCGAGCCTAAACCAATGCAGATTTGTATTTACAATGATACCTCGTTTAACACTAAGAGCTCGTTATTATAAATCTCTTTGATTATAACGAAACGCGCTGGCGCAGCGCAATTATGTACAAAGTGATCCCCTAAACGAGTAGAACTGCTTTACATCTCCCGCCTTCCAGCCCTTTTCTTTGGTCTCTTTGTTTTTCTCTTCTTCTTTCTGCTTTAATCGCGAATCTACAAAAATACCTCAAATCATCTTTTTAATTAATCCTTTCTTGCAAATCATTCTATCAGTTATTTGAGCTAATTTCTTTCTTCAGAAAAAAATTCTCAAAGTACATACATATGTAACTTTTGATTAATTTCAGAAACTAATTTTTCAGCTAAACTATTCAATAATGTAAGTAAGTAATTAAGAGTGAAAATAACAGGGTAAAGAAATGATTCTTTTATACGCAAGCTTTAAGAGACAAATTTTTTACTAAATTTTATAAATATATATATATATATATTTGTATATGAAGTAACATTGAAATGTTTTATAGTGTCTGGTATTCATTATATTATTCATATATTCAATTTCGGACGANATATATATATATATTTGTATATGAAGTAACATTGAAATGTTTTATAGTGTCTGGTATTCATTATATTATTCATATATTCAATTTCGGACGAGCAGAAATTTAATTTGTTACAAAAGCATATGATGTCAATTAGAACAAAATAGAACTTGGCGTACGAATCAAATATTAATTCGAAAGTTCATTTCGACGTTATCGGCCCGCCGTTAAAATATTACTGCTGAATCGGAACATCAATCTGCTGACGGACAGGAGCCTTATTTACGGACCTGATGGAACACTGCCGGAACAGAAATAGACCCTTGGGAACGAATGGCGAATGTGTCCCCTAAAATAGGTCGGTCGCAGGACGAAATAGGCACGAGTATGTCGTACATACTCTATTCAAATTCTCTTTGGGACTATGACCTTCTCTTTCTCTAATCATATTTGATATTTGCGAATACTTGATGCAAATATATGACGTCATACAACTTTGTGACCTTAGCTTTAATAACGACTTGAAATCTTTTGACGAATTTGAAACGATCTTAATTTTAATGATAAATTCTTTGTGTTTTTTGAACAGTCTTAATTTTCATGATAAATTCTTTAAGATATTGGATTTCTTATTCTTCTTTATATTTTATTATATCCCTGAATTTTTTTCTAAACGTTATCTCGAAGAGATAATCAGAAAAGACACTGTAATAAGAAGACACGACAAGATCAACGTCTTCGTAATATTAAGTTGATCAAAAATTTCGATCATTTTTTTCATCAACGTAAAAGATTTACATTTTTTTTCAAAAAGAATAGAATTTTGTTAAACTGTGCCTCTTGTTATATTTCAGAAATTAAATTCTTTTTCAAATTAAATCTTTTCTACATTTTTAAAATTAATTCTTTAAGCTTGACATTTTCGTACGGAGAAGAATATATTATAGTATCAAATTGTTAAACACTTTTGTACAGGAAAAAACAGAAATTTTTTGATCGTCCTAATTTTTGTGTTTGGGATTTAGCTCTCCTACCTGTCGTTCCGGTCCTACTCATTTCTTTTATTCAGAAGATGCTCTGAGGACTCCGCTGTTACTTTTATTTCGCCGGATCGCACGATTCGTTTAAATACACGCCTCGATGTGGACATTGGTCATCTCACTACTTCGCAACTGATTGTTGACGTGCAGCTCAGACGAGGCGTTGCTGTGCACGAGGTCTTGTTTGCGATGCACCTGGCGTAGATCGCGCATCGGTCCAATCGCGCGGCAGCAGCTTTCGAGGGTTTTGCGAAAGGCCGCGCGAAACTCGCGATTGAAGTACGCATAGATCAGCGGATTCAAGGCGCTGTTGAAATAACCCACCCAGAACACCACCGCTACCACCACATCGCCGCTCTGACACGAGTCGCACAGAGCCGTGATGATATACCTGTATCGAACAGACATTCGTAATATATTAATGCATTGAAATAAATTATACGGCGAAATTGGTTTTTTTCGCACTGAAATCAAATTTTCTTTAATTTATTAAAGCATGCAATTTATTATATAATGTGTATACTATAATTAAAGTTTTTTCAATTAAGTAGGGATTCGTAGATACAAATTAGTTCAGTGAAATTATTAGGAAAAATTATATACAATTTTGAACATATTTGAATTTATAATAAATATTGTTGCATGATAATGAATCATGTAGTAATTGCTACACACGTCTTATGACTATCCTCTAATTATTCCGATACTTCGTAATGATATATTTAGTCTTAAGAATATTGCGCTATCTTTCGTAAGGAGTTTTTAGATGCATATATCTCGATGTATATAATCATTAATCATATATAATATTTATGATTTGTCATACGTGATTATGACGTCATTGTGATTATCATTATATAGTAAATAAACTATAATAATGTAAGAATAAGAAACACATATGTGTTTTTACGTATATCCTGTAAAGTTTACTTTACGAATATTCAATGTATCCGTACACACATTATAGTAACGATCTGTATACTGCGGCGGAAAGGAAGAAACGAAATATCTCATTTTCTGTCGGCGTGACCTACATGCACCTGACGTCGAAATTGTTTCCATCGACAAGGGAAGAATGGATTTACAGGCTTCCAGAGAGGGGCGATCCACCTCTTCGCGATCTCTCTTGAACCGCATTGTTATATGATTTCTCCCTTCCTCTCTCCATAATCGATTTGAAAGAAGGCAAATAATGTAGAAATAACTGTATTGAATCGCTCAATGTTAAAATGCCGCGATTCTAAAGCTAAAAATAAACCGTCTTCTTCAGAATCTGCTCTAAATCTACTGGGAATCTACTTACAACTTTTCTATTTCCGAATGAAATCTTCTCACTTGAGCAGATGGAAAATTTAAATTAACATCAAATAAGTTTTGGAAAGCAAGCTGATATATTCTTGAATTTTTATTTCAAATTTTTATTTTTAAACAAAATGAGTAAATAGATTACTACAAAATAATACTACAAAATAGGATTTGTAAAAAAGATTCTAAAACATGATTTTCAATGTGATGGAGCTTCTGATAACTATTTCTATTTTCATTTGTTATTAATTAAATAAAATTCTAGACAAATCTCACACTTAACTTTTATTTTTAAATATCTATAAAAAGGCCTAAAAATTAATTGAAAAACCTTTTCCATAAAACGGTATGACATCACGATATCATGTTTTTACGCGCATTTACATTGTTGATCGATATAAATCGAACAATGTGTCTCAGTGTATTAAAGCATTAGCTAAGAATAGAATGGCTATCGGTTAAGGTCAACTTTCTTTCTCTCTGCCCATGTGAATGGCTAAAGTTCTTTACATCGAGATAGTTTCTCATTGACCGTCGCATATCGTTCAATTCCTTTAAAACTTTTATCCGCGTCTTTCTTTAACGATGACCGGCACAACATAATTGCTACACAAATCGATACTTGATTCCTTTTGCCTACTTTTTATGCAATAGCCTGCACCTTAATTTATTCAAGACGATTTTTCATGCAATGGGCTCTGCATTAGATCGATAAATTATCAGTGATAACATAGCACGAGATCACATACATTATCTCGATATACATATAACGACAGAGAATATTTCGTTCTAAAATTTATTCCTAAATAATAAAGATTGATAGTGCATGTAATAAAATTATAAATCAATTTTTCTGAATATATTTATATATTCGTATTATATTGCAGATTATCCAATATATATGTATACATATAAATAATCTTTACAAAATTTCTTCGTGTTGGTTACGTTGACAGATATTCAATTTATCCTAAGAAAATATTCGCATAGTGCAAGTAGTAACATCCTGAGACGTGTCAGACGGCGACAAAAAGAATTGAAAAAGCTTGGTGGGCAAGAATGGAAAAGTAGGTCAAGGATTTGTCCCGTAATAAGGCCAGGCGAAGAGGGAAAGGGAGGAGTAGAGTATTGGCTTGTATTATTCGGCGGAATAATGGGAACAGAGATCCGATTCGCGAATATATAGGAAAATTGATAGCTGTATAGTATAGAATTTAGCGGCGATATATTGGTGGAATCGCGCGACGAGAAATCAATTCCATTGTTTTTCCGACGAAGCGATAGAGTTGATGGAACCACCAACAACAGTGTAATGACAATTGATAACGAGCAAATAATCGAAAGCTATGAATTGTCCCGCTTCTTCCACGCGTTTTCTCTTCGGTACGTCCCAAGGTATTCACGTCACCTATTATTATGCGATTACGCATACTAATTCACGCTTTTTCTTCATTAAATGATTAATGTAGCAATTGAAGTAATATTAGTAATGTGAAATAATATAAAATAAAGAAAATACTTATAAAAAATGTGGAATGTAAAAAATATATAGAAAATGTTACGTTTTATAATTTTAATAATATAAGAGATTTTTTTATATGGAGATGTATTGATTTCCTGAAATTACAAAAGATTGTAAAATGCTATAAAAATATATAAATTTAATATCAAAATAGCTAAGTGTATCGACGAAAAGTTCTCTCAAATGAAACCTCGCGGATTACCGCATTTTATGTGGACCACTTGAAAGATCAAAGAGATCGCGAAAGTGCAACAGGATTCGAAATATGAAACTGGCTGAAAATCAATTAAACTCAAGTATACGGAAGCATTTAGCTTTTCCTCTTATAAGCGCGCTAGATTTCGAATCGATTCGGATTATCGCGAAACATGACAACTGCCCTTTTTTTTCTCTCAGCCATCTTCCAAATTATTGAACTTCTTTGACGCCCGCAGGGAATTTTTCATGAAGCAAGAAGCCACTAAGTGATTACATGGAAAAACACTTTGATGTGTCCATATTTTGAGAGGCTAATGTTATCATCTCAGTTTTCAAATAGAGAAATATTATCTTATTTATTATTTTGTTTACTTAAGGCTAACAAAATTACTGATTTAATCGATAAAAATTATTTATTTACTTTCTTATGTTAGTTTTTTATTTTCTTATTCTATAATTTAAGCTCACTAAAAAATATTAACATGGAAAATATTTGAAACTAACATAATTTGACTAAAATTCAACATGTATTTTAGATTAAACTTTATTTTATATACAATTTCGAAATTAAATTGAAATTATTAGTAAATTGTCATTTCCGTGTAAATATTCATTAACAATTTAATAAAACGAAACAAAAAAATAAGAGAAAAGTAGAAAAAACATTTTATTTTTCATTCAATGTTTCAATATGAATAGTTTTTATCGGATATCAATATAACTGGTTTGCAACAGATATAACTGTTTGTTTTTTTTTTAAATCCTGCACAATATATTGTGTCTCGTAAAACAGCAACGTAACCATTCATATCTATTAAATGCGAGCGATGAATGTTTATCGCGCGCTAAAAGCCCGTAATAAAAGTTTTGAAAACTAGAATAATCGGCTAGAAAAGATATAAATTCATATTTTCCGTTTTAAATGTGTTTCTCGTTCATGAGATAATGCATTGCAATATTAAATAAATACATATTTAATAAATATTATACATATTATATAAATACGTATATAAATACATATTTATATACGTACAAATATTCTTATTAACAAAATTTTTACTTTGAATATATGCACATACAGCTTACGCGATTCCTTCGTTAATAAAGTCTGATTTTATTGAAAAAGTCCTGCATTAAGAAGTTAAATTATTTAGAAATGACAGAGACTTTCAGTTTTTCGTCGTCGTCACAAGTCTATTGTGACATGTCGTCACGCCACTGCGTTATATTTCGAGAAGAGGCACTTGACACACACCGGAACCACTCTTTCTCCGCTTCGAGGTGGCTGCACACAACCCTCTTCTCCGTTGCAAATCTCCGGAGATCGTGGCTGTATACACTACTTTTCTCTATCGATCGCGGCTCTCCATATAACCGTCCGACCAACCGACTTCCACCTCCTTTCCGCGTTACTGCACCCTCAGGAATTTTGGGGCGACACGGCGCAATATTCCGCGATCTTCCGCTTTCGTTTCGATATCGTTCGATAATAATCGTCAATAGATGATTCCTCCAGATTGACCTCGATTGATACGTATCCTCTTCGGAAACTTTCAGCCACCATATATAGCATATACATACGTTATGAAGATATATATTCGTATATACACACACATACACACACACACATACACATACATATACATGCATACATATATGTATGTTAAGAAAAGAGATTTCTCAAATACTTATAATTGCAATTCTTTGTATACACGGAAAATGACGAGTAATTTGGAGATAATCTCTTTGTCGGAAGTTACGAATGAATTACCTATTTACATTATTATGCACAATTATCCAATTATTATAACTCTCCGTAATATGTGTATCTCTCAAAAGATATTTACCGCGATGAAAGAATTACTCAATTTTCTGTGCTCATGTGAAATCTCTAACGATTCTATAGAACTTTGATGAATGCACAAACAATTTCTCGAACGTCTTTTTATACAATCATCTGTAATTTCATAAAATCACATATAATTTCATAAATTCACGATAATTTTATAAAATCGCGATCGTTCTTCCAAAAAAAGAATTAATTGATTCGTTCACTGATGATTCGCGATGGCGTAACATTTAGTGATGATTACGCTTTATTTTAAATTTTCATTATATTCGCCAACATTATTAATTACTTCTTTTAAAATTTTTGTTTTTATTTTTATCTACTTATCTAGTATTGCTCTGTATTTTTATCAATATGTCGATATTTTTCTATAAATTATATATTGCATTCGATGACAATATTTCTCATTTGAAAAAACTGCTGAGTCAATGAGATTGCCTATTTATTAAGCAATTAGCAAACGTTGTAGTTGATGTATACATTATTTTTTTCTCTTCTTTTTTTTGGTTTTTTTTTTGCATCTCATGTTATAATATTTGCACGAAAACAGAGCAAAATAAAGATGCATCCTACATGCGCTACATTTCGCGTAATTCTGTTTACGTTCAAAATTAATTATCAAGTTCAAACACTATCTCTGAAAACATACCTTCTCTAAGATGCTTCACTGAACGAAATATTTCTCTCGATGAATTTTTCATCGGATTCAAAATAAAACAGAACATCTGTATCAGTATCTTTTTCTTTAACAATCAATATTAAAAGTTAGCAAGCAATATTAAAAATTAAAAAATAGTATATATAACAAAATGTGAGATGTAAAGTCGTTTCCTTTTTTTAAGTTGTAGGACAATAATTAATTTTAAGTTGTAGCACAATAATTAATTTAGCATAACAGGATAATTAAAAGATTTATTATTATTACNATTAAAAAGTGAAAGGATTATACTAGTCCCAGTGGGTGTTCGTGTCTCTTAAAGTGTTTAAAAATCCTCTCAAAGATAACGCAACATCACGCCAACAATTTGCCTCGCATATATTCCACTCATGTAATTAACGAAGCGAACACGAAGCAAATACGAAGCTAACATACTGTACACTGTTTTGNTAGGAGAAAATAACATTAATTAATTATCGTGACAGATTGTACGTAACATGTGATACACACTGATAAGAAAAACAATATTTTCGTCATGTACTATATCTTATTTTATTTTCGATTAAATTATGTAATTGCAATTCAGACTTTGATATGTACCGAAAGAAATTATACTCTGTTATTTAATTCTTTATGAAACAATAACTTATTTTCCTAATTACTATAAAAAAATGTATAATTACTACTAAAACCAAACAACATTTTAATTCTAGAAAAAAATAGAGAAACAGGAAAAAATATTATAGAAAATAACAATATAATATAATAAAATATAATAAAAAAAGAAAAGAGAGAGAGAGAGAGAGAGAAGGGGGAGGGAGAGAAAGGGAGGAAGCTGATATTACATTTGCGTCTCAAGAATAATGGATATTTCCGCAAATAAACTTGAAGAAGAGAAAAATGATATTGATATTGTACGTTACCAAAGAAAGAATGGCAGCCAGCAAGCCAGAAACGCCGACATTATAATGCCGAGGGTTCTAGCTGCCTTCCGCTCTCTTTTCATTTTACTGCTGTTAGTTATCGGCGGCTCTTCCGGCTGCGGTTCGAGCGATGATTGGTCCACGGTCGGCAGAGATGTCAGACCAGCCGAAATCCCGTTGATCTGCAGATGTTTATTTAGCAAAGCGGCCGCAACTTTGCTCCTAAAACATAAGTAAGATAATCGAATTATTTTAGAATAAATAACAATTGTATAATTATATCTAGACACGAATAAACCCTAAGTAAATATTCTTCTAAAAATTAATAATTTTTCTTTATTAAAATTTCATCATTTATTACGTTGCATGCTTTTTGTCAAATTATTATACGATTTCTTTTTTCTCTGTTTAAAATTGTGTCACTGTTGTTTATTCAACTTCGACCTTCTCGACCACGAGTACGATGCACTGTACTTTTATCACCACTTGGCCGTTATCCAAGTTTACTTCATGCTACCTTTTCGGCCTCCTAAACCACATGAATTTAATGTCTTCCCGACATACGATTATTTTATTGTTACTTCCATTTTGAAATTCACCGCAGTACAATTGAACAGGCTTGAACTCTGACCTTCCGACCTAGATTTTTCATCGCGGCTTGATGAAAAATTTTACAAGAATTAAGAAGAATTAAAAAGAATTAAAAAGAATTTTAATATTTTATTGCTAAGCCGTGAGAATTATTTTATTTTTATCTTATGAAATTATTTTTATCCGATTATTTTATTACTATTGTTATTATGGGACGATAATATAATACGTAATAATAATAATATAATAATTTGATACAATGTTAAAATTGAAAATGGAACATGTAATTTTCTTTGTATTTCGAAAATTAGAATTATTAGAATTATTTCTGGATTAGAACTGGAATAACTGGAATTACTCGAAGCTGTATATTGAACACATCGTGTGTTTGCCTTTATACTATGATACATACGTACAATCTAGAAAATTGCGCGTATATACTTGTTGGTGCGCTTTTGCATTCAAATATTGCATTCGTTACTCGATTTAGTTACTTCGCCCGCGCGATTTAACAACGTCCATTTCATCGCACTTTCTGCTGAATCACAGGCAAATGCAACTTTGAATTAAACTCGTGTTCGCAAGAATTAATATCGCAAAATGTTTGCAAAATAAATTCAGTATGTCTTAAATTACATATCGAAAGAAAAACATTTTATTTTATTAGATATATTTAGATATATTAGATTTATTAGATATATTAGATTAGATATATTTTATTAGAAAGAAAACATATACTGATGAAATTTTTAAAAAGAATATTTTATTATTGAATTTCATTTACTTTTATTTTTTCGATTTAATTCAATTATATCATTTGATTATTTATGTTTTACATATTCACATTGATATTTTATTTATCTATCATTTTAAATATAGGTTTTTTTAGATAATAGTGATAATATCAANAATTCCGTCGAGATAATAATTATTTAATCTTCTGAGATGTCTCATAAAGAAGAAAATTAAAATTAGATTATATTTATAATAAAGATTTGCATTCGTGATAAAAATTCCAAAAATATCGGCGATGCAATTACGAATAAAACGCTGGAAAATCAAAGTTTACGAACTTTGAATCACTAATTAGCATATCCTAAATAATAAAGTAGTTTATAAATGAGTAGTTTACAAATAAGTAGTTTCCCTCATTACTGAAGGCAAACGCAATTAAACTTTAGTAGTTTACCGGCATATCCCGTTATGCATCAACTTAGAAATCCACGTAGATGCTGAGCGTAGATATTAATATCCTGATATAATATATTTAGAGAGATAGAGAGAGAGAGAGAGAGAGAGAGAGAGAGAGAGAGTGTGTGTGTGTGTGTGTGTGTGTGTGTGTGTGTGTGTGTGTGTGTGTGTGTGTGTGTGTGTGCAAACTTGGAAGATGCTTCTCGACTAAGTTTTTTTTTTTTGTAAACACACTACAATATGGGGAGAGCGTAGAAAAAATTGGCTAAAGCAAAATTTGATATTGAAAAGATTGAAAACATTAATAAATAAATGATTATGGCATTCTTGTCCGTAAAAATATTTCGTCTTCGCAAAATTTGGTTTATTATATACTTGATCGATTATTTATACTTGATCGATTATAACATCTTATAATTAATCGATGTATTAATTGCTAAAATTGTTATTATCAAAATGTCAAGATCAATTTCAAGAATTATTATTTCAATNAGAGAGAGAGAGAGAGAGAGAGAGAGAGAGAGAGAGTGTGTGTGTGTGTGTGTGTGTGTGTGTGTGTGTGTGTGTGTGTGTGTGTGTGTGTGTGTGTGTGCAAACTTGGAAGATGCTTCTCGACTAAGTTTTTTTTTTTTGTAAACACACTACAATATGGGGAGAGCGTAGAAAAAATTGGCTAAAGCAAAATTTGATATTGAAAAGATTGAAAACATTAATAAATAAATGATTATGGCATTCTTGTCCGTAAAAATATTTCGTCTTCGCAAAATTTGGTTTATTATATACTTGATCGATTATTTATACTTGATCGATTATAACATCTTATAATTAATCGATGTATTAATTGCTAAAATTGTTATTATCAAAATGTCAAGATCAATTTCAAGAATTATTATTTCAATTACATTCTCATTTAAATCTATGTATCTTAATGTTTAACTTTTGTATTTATACTTATTTTTATACTATTTTCTCCAACTTAAAATTACTTTTCTTAATATTATAATTTTACAAGCATCGTCAGATGCTAATTTTAAGAGTTGAATAAATATATAATTTGCGACTTCATTGAAACACTGCGCAGTATATTCATCTTCATTAAATCGAGACCTGCAGCCGCATTACACTTGATCTAGAATATAGATACATTTAACCGCTGCATAGTTATGCGCGGTATTTCGTTGCCATACGGATAGTCCGATCGTAATTCGCTCGAAATAAGGCCGCCGATAGTGACGACGGCGGTGAAATATCCTTCACAAGATTATCACGGCAATCATTTATCGTATATGCAATTACGTTAAATGAATGTTTAACGTAGCAAACTCTGAATGCATTTTAATATATGTCTGTTACAAAAATTTTTGTTGATGATGAAAGATTTCAAAATTGTTAAGTGAAACGATAAATCTATAATTTATATATTTACTAAGAATAAATATCGGCGAAATATCATTTTCTTGACAGAAAGGAAACGAAGCCTATATCTACTTTTATGTCTAGACATTAGAATAGAAAATCAGTTGGTTGGTCGTGAAAACGAAGCAAATGGATGAAACTTATGATTGCAAAGTTAGAATATGAAATAAAGTATACGGCTGCTGGAAATGGCAAAACCGCTCATAAAAGATAGTTGACAGCGCAATTTGGAAATACCCTATAGAGTATTCAATCACGATATAACCAACGAAAAAGAAAAGAAATTTTTCGCGTAAAAAGCGAAAAAGAAGCGAATAAAATAGAAATATATAAATGTAATATTAAAATATATTCCGTATATAATATTATATAGATATAAAATATATATAAGATACATAATTATAGAAAATATTATAATTGAAATTTAAAAGATGTAAAAAGATGTAAATATATTTAAGTAATTATTTAACTGCTATTTCGAAGAAAAGATAATCTTATTAATTTTTTTCGAAGAATATGACGATCTAAAATTGTTTAGAGATTTTAATACACGCAGTACCTACTTCTGATTCGCCAAGTGTACGACGCGACGAATTCATGGGAATCTTATCTCACCGAGAAAACTCGCATCCGACACGATTCGATAAGCTGTAAGCTCACACAGTGAAGAAGTTAGGGTAAAAGCTTTCTTCATCTTTTGCTTTGATCCAACTCGACTTTACTTTTCGAAACTTTTTGCAGATTAGATTACAAGTTTTCTTTGATGTGAATATCCGTTTTTTTCTTTTTTCAAAAATAAGTAACCGATTGAACCAGGTCGTCCAAGATTTTTAGTAAAGAACCAGTAAAGAAAACGAAGTGAAAAAAATATAGGATTTCCACTTCAGAAATGTTATAAAAGAAGGATCATGCTTGAAAGCATCTCGGATTTCATGGCTGATAAAAGATAATAATAAAGGAATGTCCATATATGAATTATTATCTAATGGATTATTTTATTCAATCTTAGAAAAAGAATCTGTCTAGGGTCAATAAAATTTATAAAAATTTAAAATGTATACAAAAAGTAATTAATAATAATAATTACAAACGATAAAAATGTATCGTATATATCGAAACAAAATCATATATCATATTCATATGATGTTTTTAACAGTTTCTATAATTGTCAGATAATTATTTTCTTATCATTTGCATATTAATTGTATGTATATTAATTTCTTCATATTTTAATAAAATTAAAGAAAATTACGAATATTTCTTCTCTCATTTGCTGTTGTAAATTATATTATTATTGTTTAAATTATAATATGATTATTACATTAATGTCTGATGTAACAAGCCGAATGTGAAAGATTAATGCGTTGCTATGTTACGTCTTATCGTCCTGGGAATATATCGCGTTGGTATTTTAGCCAACCCTCGGAACAGTTCGGTAACGTTTCGAGGTCTTCCGAAGCGAGGGCTTATCCCGATTTAAACAAATGCGTCGCAAACTGCGCCTCTCCTTTTTAAACATGCACATCACAGTCTATGCCGCGTGCGCTATTTGCAATTCTTTTCAACAAATCTTCACGGCGCGCGTGACCTACTTTCACTACTAGCCTCCGGAACACATCTCGAAATCCCACACAAACATACACGACGAATTGATATTAGCCCGAGGACTTTAGCTCGTGACGGCAAAGTAGGCCGTCTGGAAATCTCATGCGGCCTGTTTGGACTATAGTATAATTACACTACCTGCAGTATATGTATATGTGTACTCGTATGTAATAAGCAGATTTTACTACGTTTCGTTTTAAAACTTGTAATAAATATAGTACATGGAAGAAAAGTATTTGCATAATCCGTGCTTCTTGAAATCATCATCTATGAAAAAGGAAACGTTGCCGCAAAATATGATAATAAGTGTGCTAAATAAATGAAAACAATATAAGTATTCTAATAAAAAGGCTTTCCACTAATATATATATATTTGTTTTCTTTCATGCAAACTTCTTTCAAGAAAGATGGAAATTATACAAATATCTTTTTAAGTAGTTTTATAATAACTTTGGTTTTACAATAAATTCATGATAACATTTGCAATAATATAAGTTCATCATAGATTAGAAATTTTTCTATGAGAAAAAATATTTATGGGTAAAAATATTTAAAATTTCGACAAAAATAACAATTGATTATACTGTCTATTATAATTTATACGAAATGTATGATAAGTAGCTTAATTATTATACTTGATGTTTGGTATAGCTTAGTGATAATTATCGTCTGTTAAAGTATGGGATAACGAACACTTCATGTTGTCATAATCGCAATCTTCGCCGTTGCCATTAACGATGACCGCACATAATTGAACTTCGATAATCGTCCGATGCGCAACTGAGTTTAAGATCATTAAATATTAAAGTCATTATTCATAATTGATAAAATCGCATCACTAGTCGACAATCGCAATTGATAATCCAAAATCCTGAAAGGAAAAGTAATAGTTTTCTAGTTGTGTAGTGTAACATAAACGGAAAACTGGAATAATCAATACAACATGGAAAATAAAATTTTAAATATATTATAGAAGAAAAATTAAATATTAACGAAAAGCGATATGATGAAAAGCGATGAGTAAAATCATTATACTATATCCTTTTAAAGTTATTTTAATGAACTAATTTATTTATAAATAATTCTTATAATATTACGAAATATAATATTGATATTATATTGATGTGAATTATTGTGAATTTTATCATGAATTTATTACGGTTTTAACAATATATTTAAACATCACAATACTACCAACAATTTTCTGTAAAGTGGTGCATTTTTCTCATTTTCCACGACTCGCAAATGCGTCCACTGGGACTCATTGAGGAAAAAGTAGTCATTGACGAACATTTCTTCAGTGGAGGGGGTGCGGATCCCGCGTGAGCTTGGAAATTGGTGAGCGACATCGGAATTGCTAAAGCGATTCCGCCACCAATTTCGAAGCGAGCAAGAACGTGAGTTACCGTATATATTCCAAGCACTAGGAAAGCAGGAGGAAATAGCGACTGGTATTCGAAGGCTAGAAGCAGCCTCCTGCTGGTTCGAATTGAAGATGGGGTGAATTGTATGGAAAGTGGACCTCCAAGACCGGATTCTCACAATTGAAAATCTGATCCGTAAAAGATTATTTTCTCAATTCTGCTTTCTTAGGAATATGTACATGCACATATTTTTCATCGTGACGTTGTGCAAATAATAGTTTGAAAATTGCTTTTCCTTAACAAAAGCAACAGTATATAATAGGAAAAACTGAAAATACATATTATGATTGTGATGATAGTGAGATTTCAATTTAGCTTTAAACCAAAAATCTTTTCCCTCTCTCTCTGTGTGTTAATGTTTATTAAATTAATCCTAATTTAATGTATTGTTTTAATAACGTTATTGATAGAAACAGCATTTATTTGGAATAATAAAATTATATAATAAAAGAAGTTTTATTTTTGCAAAATAATAATGAAATGAGAGCCATATATTTTATATTAAAAAAAACTTAATATTTAATAATTTAAACTGGATCTTAGGGTTCGAACAGCGACGTTCGATCACAATGTAGATGATGATGTCTAAAGCTCAATTACCGAGGATTTAAGCTGAAATGCATTCCGTTTTCAGAGAAAACTCCGATAATTCTTTTGACGATGAACCGTCAAAAGCCAATTTGCACACGTCTTCGATTGATAATGAACTTCATTGGCTTGCAATTCAAAAAGTGATTCAAAGAAACGGATTCTGATTTAAAGATGTGCATGGCAGATTTCTTTCGTGACAATTCCTTAGTTTTAACATATCAAAGAGAACGAAAGATACATCTGCATTTTTCTCTGGCTTTTTATTCCGGGAAAGAGCTGCTCTATCACAAAGAAATGATTCATCGAAAGAACTACAAGAAACTCTGCTTGAAATTCAAAACTATTCATTGTCAGTAAATATCATATAAAAATGTAATGTTATTTTTCTGTGCGCGTTTTATTTCATCAGATAAAAAAATTAATTTTTATCTATCTAGATGATCTATCTAGTTTATCTAGATGATAAACAATAAATCACAATTAACGTAAGATATTTTGGATATAATAAATTATAAATTTAGAAATAAATTATAAATTTGTTCGTAGTAATATAACAATTTTTAATATAAAACGAGCTGACAGCATGTAAATTATGTTTTAGCTCCAAATTAAAATTTTAAGCTTTTAAGACTTCAAATCAAGATCTTAAACTCTAAAAATTTTTAATTAAAATTCTAAACTTTAGATTACATATTCTTTTCTCTCTGAAAAGATTAAATCAGATCAGTTAATGAAAGTGTTCGTTAATAGAGAGTACGATAGATATATATTATGTAAAAATGAATAAACGTATGATCCGCGGGATCGAAAAGCCGCCATATAATAGCCATCAGTTACACTCAATGTCGATCAAACTCGATCACGCTAATCTCATGCATCACGGACAAAATTGGCGAACTCTTCGTGACACGTGTTATTATCGAGTGGCAGCTGATGTCGTGCTGCGTGTCTGACCACAGTCGGGTCTCTTCTACTTATGGCTAGTTAGATGCGGCAGTTGATATTCCAATCGATCTCTATAGCATGTCGTCTTTCTTGTCGTAAACTTTGCGAAAACTTAGACCATACATATATACAGAACGTATTCTTTCCATAGGGATTCTACAATCGATTTATAGTTGGTTGTTTCTCAAGGGAAATGTCAAGGAATTCTCTATTTTAAAATAAAAGATTCATAGTAGAACTTTTAAAATTAAGTTATATATATTTATGTATGTGTGTGTATGTGAAGGTATATATGTACACATATATCTATCTATCCATCTATATGTATATTAATATATATATTTATCCATTTATCCATCTATACATATATCAGTACGAATATTAAAATTACGAATATTAATTAGGAAATTTAATTTTTTTATTTATTATCTCATTAAGAACTTTTAATTTGCTATAAGCATTTATTTTCGATTGTTAATTGTTTTAATCCAATTTCATAAAATATAAGAGAATATTTTAATTTAGAGCATTTAGCTTAGGATTTTAATTTGTCGATAAATTTTAAAATGATAATAATTAAAAAATAATAAAAATTTATTTACGATCTACGAATGCAATTGATATTTAATATTAATTTCGAAACATGATCATTGTTAGCGACATTATTGACCGTTTAAGATTATTAGCATTGAGAAATTGCTTAATTTAATTTTTTTCGTACAGCTAGTATAGACCGCATATAGTTATAGATGAGGAGCACGTGCTCCATTATAGTGATCGTAACTACTGCAGCCGCAGTTGTAACTCGAAACATTGAGCTAAGAGGAAAGTTTCGTCGTCAAAGTGAACAATACATCGTGACGAGGAAATTGATAAGCAAGAATAAAGTTTCTGTTAAATTTACGAATTTCTTAAAAAATATAAGGAAGATACAGAGAAAGAAAGGAATTCGATAGGAAATTTATTCTTGTGTGTCACAGTTAGATAGATGATTTTATCTTGGAATAAATATAACTTTTCTAAGACTCAAATCAATAATAATTAATTAGTATAAAGCTCTTTTTTTATAGAGATTATATATTGATATAATAATTTATAATATAATAATAAAAAATATATATTCTCCTTAGAAACATAATTATTAATTTTATTATTTTCTATTTCTTATTTATTCATTTATAGTTTTCTTGATAAATACACNAAATTACAATACATTCTGACATTTATAGTTCGCAAATCTAAGGTAATCGAAATAACTATTGAGAAAGCGCAATGCAATCTAATCATCAATGTCGATTTCGTATGGCTAGACCAATTTCCTTCCGGGATATTTCCGCGCAAGCTGTCGTCCTTTGCAAGTTCGTATCCTTTTAAGGATAAGACCGGGAAAAGCGAGGAGTAATGAAAGTGACAAGGTAGACAGGTCACGAAGTAAGTAATAATCTTTTAGATTAAGGCCAGAGGAACTGCTAGATAATCCTGGAAAGTTCAATTTCAAGCCGCTAAAGGAGCCATCTCTCCCTTCCTCCCTTGCCAATTCGAAAGATCTTACAAAGAGATGGAACTCGCGAAATGGAACTCACTAGAGAAAGAACATCAAAGCATAATTATGTTAAACAGTTGCTGTGGGGCATTGCAGACATTCCTTCATCAACACTTTCTATAAATCATGTCATGTAATAATAAATACAATTAGATACGCGATATGTGTGTGACAGCTGGATGCTTGACATTTGCGTCGCAATATTCGCGCAAACTAGAACAATAATTATGTGTTTTCCTCGTTGATTGTAATCGAGTTTATTTCTCAATTATTCGAAATTGCAAAGTCGAAATACAAAGCCGATTATATTATTATAATATTGCCAAAAATATAAATCTAACTGTAACTAAACTTCTTTGTATGGATAATCTATGATCGCGATGGTATTTGTGATATTCATGGATTTCCCGACAATATAACGCGAGAGGCATTGCATTCGTCATGAGCGTAATAATTATGCGCGATTAATAGCAGCGATAAAAGCTATATGTAAAGCCAGTGACGTAAAGCTCATCGATAAGTTTGTATAACTCATACGATACGCTTTTTTTCAGGCTTGCGCGCTAACGATTACTGTGTAAAAATACATTACGATAACAGTATTATTATTATTATTATTAACATAACCGATCTTTCCAATAAAATTCCAGATTGATGTAAATTGAATATTTTTTAATTTAATTTAATTTGATGATTTCCAGANTTATTTGCGTTTCTTATTATTTTATCTTATTTTATATTTATTTTTATACATTTTAGTCCGATTCGTTTACCGACTTTATTTAGCAAAATTTGCAAGTCAATTAGAAAAATTAAAGTAAATTGGAAAATAAACTATAAATAAATTATAAATTTAAAAAGTTCTGAAATATATATAAATTAATAACAATAGATATTAAAAGAAATATAATATAAATTAAATAAATTAAAGAAGTTCTTTCTAAGAAATAAAACGTTGAAAAGAAATTATTAAAAAAAAACTTTCCATTTTTAACGATATAATTAGATATTGTGCAACTTTATCTTATGATGTTCTTTCTTGCACTTGTAGTACATTTCTCAGGAAATATGGTTCGAATCCCACCATGTTTAAGAGACAGAACTTTAAAGCGAGGCTGCTATTCTGTGATTGCAACCGCGGTTCTTTCACAGACATATTGTTTCGATGACAACGAAGCTCCGCTTTGTCTCATTCTGCTAACGGAAGAGACAGAATCAAGAATGGATATCTTGCTTCGAATACGTTGCCTCAAAACACACGACAATATCGCTGTTATTGTACAGACGAATGCATTATAGAGAAGCCGCAGGACATATTTTTCAATTGTACAAATTATAGAATGTTACTACAAATCGTATCTGTCTTAAATAAAAAGACAATATTAGAGAACTAATAATACATTGCTTGATTTCTCTTTAAAACAGTGTATATTCTATTCGATTAATTGAAGATGCATTTTAGCGTTCAATAAAACTGTGAGGCATTTATTTATTTTTCATATTACTGCTTAAAATGGTAAAGTGAGTAAAGCAATTAAAATGACGACAATAGTATGAATTACATTTGGCGAGGTAATCGCGGGTACAACGATTAATATTGCACGTAAGGAAAACATTCATTTACAGCATCGTCTGGACCCGACGAATCCTCATTTTCATTCGAAACACCGAGGTGTGATTCATGACCGGAGGATAGATGGTCATGTCTGCACCTGAAATTCGCCTGGACCTGGCTAAACTACAGAAACGGTCTACAACGGTGAGATTAATGGCGGTGTGTCAGGCGCGGAATTGCGTAACAAGTTCATCCCAAGGAGAAACGGATTCGGGATTGCCACGGCAATTTAAAACGCTTCGCTGTAATTCGCGCAGTAGCCTTAATCCGCGAGTTAACTTAATCTTCGATAAAGAAGAACGGTTCAGATAAAACTCGCCCACGTGGAGAAAATAACGTTCGAAACTGATCTTAAAGAACGAAGAATACTTTTTATTTGAAAAATAGAGTTTTTTTTTAACCATTTCTCATCAAATTAATCTTATCTATTTGTCAAGTGAGTTTCTTCATATTTCTTTTTTTTTTTAATTAAATTAAGAGGATTAATATGTTCTTTAAATTATCGTCTTGCTTCCCCTTGAATATGAATTTCTAGTTAATTCGGCCACATGAAAAATTCGGCATAATAAGTCGCGAAACTTAAACCAATTAGAGTTGCAGTCATTTTCACAGAATTCTCTACGGTATCCCGTTTCCGGATGGATTTCATATAAATGCCGCTGTATAAATTTCTGCGAAATTTAAAATGGAACCAGAACAACCGAAAACGAGAAAATCGAAAAAATTTAATTACGTCTCTTTACATCGCTTCCTTTATTATTCTGTTGTCTGTTCATGCTTTCTGCAAACGGTGTGCCCTTTACAATCGCGATGTTTAAGATGACGATAAAAATAAAGCTATTGTTTTTCCACGCGTTCCGTTTCGAATCGTTTTCCCAACGGAAAATGATTTATCGATGGCAATTAAATTCAATCGGAACTTGTTTTTTTTTCACATCCTGACAGTGTCAAAAAAATCTCCTGTATACCATCCGTCGACACTTCGGAAGCACAAATTTTCTAACTTCCGGACATTTCGAAATTATTTTTTTCTTTGTCAAAAGAAATCGAGAAATTTAGAACACATGAATATTCAAAAGTATACTTTAACTAGGAGAGATTTTTAGGCTTTCACATATATTTTATTTAAAATTATACAATTTATGAAAAATGTTGAATGCACTATTAAGTGTGATATTTTATTGTTAAAAATTTATGTTATAAGAAATTTTAGATAAAGGAATAATAAACATTAAATAGAATTAAAAAGTAACTCATATTTGATTCTTTCTCGATCCTAACTATGCATATTTTTTAAATAATATTTATCTGAAAATGTGCAACATTGCAACATTGATAAGATTTATTATTAGAAATTGTTAGAAAATAATTCTTAAAATCCGATATTATCACCGACAAATAATAGCAACAAATGCGATTAAATATCTAATAAAATCTAATAAAGTGATGTTTATAGTATTAACAAGATTTAGTTATTTTTATAGGAGCAATAAAAGAAAACGATTTTAAACCCTGTCATTTGTTATAATTATGATATAATTAAAATGTACTGATAATTCATTGAAAATTTTCCTTTATACTTATATGGACAGTGTAGAGACATTACTAACTCGAGATTCCACCACCGCAATTTGCATAACTCTTGTCAAAGTTGCTCTGAACCTATATTGTTTACCACTAACTGCACGCAGTGACCTACAGCCTCAAGTTTCGAGACAGAGCTTGTACCGAAATTGCGTTGGAAGTTTAGTGAGCTACATTGTGTTTACGCATCTGCCTTTGTATCCATGAATAGCAATTGTTTGAGAAGTGTATAGCCAATAATTTTGCAAAGAAAAAGTCATTTTTGATTATTTTATTTATGTTATAGGAAATTTTAGATAAAGGAATAATAAACATTAAATAGAATTAAAAAGTAATTCATATTTGATTCTTTCTCGATCCTAACTATGCATATTTTTTAAATAATATTTATCTAAAAATGTTGCAACATTGATAAGATAATACTTTTATAAACAAAAAACTAATAATTACAAGTTATTACACGTACGTATTAAACTAATTTCGAAGTGTTGTTCAAGTACTGTCATAATTATACGAACATATAATTAATGTGTACTTATCCCGTTCGATTTAATTAACCGATGCGATATTAACCTTATGTGTATTGCGCAAAGTTCTAATTGCACCTGCGGGTGTACATATCGATTTACTCGGATACAAATTCTCTTCCTCGATATAGCGAAAAATAAAAATATACGAGTGAACCGGAAGTACTTCGTCTTGCAGGGACGCGCATTATCTGCGCTCTCGCTTGTTAATTAAAACTTAACAGGATGCAGCAGCACGTACATCGTGTCGTATTATGCAGCTCTACATAATGGTGCACTTAGTCCGAAATAGATTCGCTCGACGATAGCAGACGTTAAGTGCAAGATTAACGCGCCACTTATTAACAAGTGACATATTTATTGAAAATTCTTATAATAGCAATTTTTTATTTTCATATTTCTTTAGTTGTAATTAACCTAATTAATTAATGAAATATAATTAACGTAATTAAATTCTTTCTGTGATTTGTAGATTCATAGTTTAAGTTATATTTTCCTGCTATTTGGTTTCATCAGCAGCTACTAGTTTCTTACAAATGTTCTTATTTATTTTATTTTATTAATATTCTTATACGTTTTTTTTGCGTTTTTTCTCTAAGCTATCTTTTTAATAAATTTATAATAAATTTATAATATTTTACAATATCCCATTGACAAATCATTGCGAATTTAAAGCAAAAGAGGATTAGAATTTATGATCAGATACCGGAGATATTCTTCCCTCGAGAAATTCCAAGCGAGTGAAAATTTTTCTAGTAATTGCTTCTCGTAAAAAGTTAATCTTGCATTGAAGATATATGTACGATTTTATATCTCTCATATGTCTGACTTTCTCGTATCGATAACCGCGTATAAGATTGATTCGAAGCCAATCAAACAAAATTTTATTTAAACGCCATATTTCTCTTTATTTTTGATATACGTAAATACTTTTTTATTCACAATTTATTTGCAATAATTTTTTCATATTAACATATCTTTTTAGTTTATATCTAAGATTAAAAAAGCTATACCTTTCTTTTCCTTGGCTCGTTATTTCTTTCTATGAATTTCGGAAAGAGTTCTTCGCGAGCAATTTAACTTTCTGAAAGTCTTGGTCTTGAGATCCCCTATACGTGATGGCTGCCGGTCGTCAGATTTCTGAAGGCTTTAATACACTCTTTTCTGTCTGCTTGTCATTCGCGAACATCCGCTACCGCAGATAATAAAAGAGGGAAAATGGTAAAGAGAAGAAATAGTACTTTCTGGTGATTGGCCAGAAAAGAGCATTATCGACATCGATCGAAAACTATTGCACCTGTTTTGGAAGACGAAAGTAAAAGAGAAAAAAGATTGCCAATATCCGTTTTAATAATAAACGTGCCTTTTATATACCAAACAGAAAAGAAAAAGATAACAGTACCTATATAAACTATAAACGATGAAATACAAAAATTAATGCAAAAATATCTTATAGTTTAAATATTTAATATACGATTTTATCGTGTTGCGACAGATCTTTTTTCTTTCTTTTTTTTCTTATGTATGTAGTTGAGAGTTAAATCGTGTGTGATACAAACACGATCACGAAAGCGGAAGGGGAGCGATGTTTTGCAATGTGACAAAAATTACCGGTTTAAGTCATCGCCACAGCTGTCACGATCTTTCGTAGAAATCATTTTACGATGGGAATTACATGTTGTCGCTCGCGTAACATGCTGCTGCCGTTACCGACTTTATCAAGATGCAGGCACGTAGAAAATGGCATTTTAGCTATCGTCGATAACGCGATAACGCGTGCACCTTTAGCGAAAATGGCCTCGCCGTCGAAGCGAATATCTAGGCCCTCGTATATATAGTACACAGCATTCTGCACAGGCACGTGTGAAAATAATTCCAAAAAGAGATACGAGCATAAAGACTCTTATATCGATTTGTCTCTCTAGTCAAATTTAGTATGACATTAATTATTTCAATACTGTTATAATGTTTATCAATTTATTAATTTGATTTAATTATTACATCGATTTTTTTCTATGTATTTGCTTTTATTGCCATTATATTCAAATTACTTCGATAATTCATAAAATAATGAAGATATCAAAATATATCGAATTTCTCCACATAAATACCTTTTCAGTTTCTTTCATATGATAAATTTTGTATGGATTACTTGCAGCCTTGACTCGTCATATTGCATTAGTTTTTCATGAAAGATGCCGAAGATAACGAAGTGAACACTCATTGAAATTCCGACCGGATCGTCATCTTTCACAGCTTTATATTACTTTCGAGTTGGAAAATTTATGAAGGAGAGAGCACTCTATCACTAAATAAATGCTGGTCGTGTTTTATCACGATGCCATTACTTATCGTCAGTTCGTTAAGGAAGAGACAGTCGAAACATTGGTTCCTTCGAACTTGCTAAATCTTTAAATCTAGATGGTAGAGTCAGTCTCGATTGCCCGATTTAAAAAGACAGAAAACACATTTTACGTAATTGCACTAGAGATTTAGTAATACACAATTGAGTAGTGTATAATTCGAAAGACGGTACGATTTTTTTAAAATGTTGTTTTAGTTAACTTGTTGCCTTACAATATGGAGTCATTCATAACTAGAAACTATAATTTAAATAGGACGATCGCGAGTTGTACGTAGTATGGTCATCGTCCAAATAAAACATATATATTAAATTTAAGCAATGAATACGTAATACATGTTAACATACATTAGATATCATAGACAAGCAAAAATTGACAAAAATATTCTATTCGTTTCGACACGTAAGCGGTGAAGTGAGTTACTATGATACGCATAGTCAAAAACTGTGAGACATTGAATTAAAAAAAATCTGTTTTTAATACTAACAAGGAAACCCACGTAGATGTCTTCCTCTAATTTTGATGAACTTTTAATATGTTATTTTCTAGCTCAAAGTAAGGCACATGTATTTTTTTGTACGTGACCAATCGCACGTTTAGGGGATGAAACACCCCTTTTAAAAAAATCGATATTTTTCTTTTAAGGCGAATATCATCGAAACGATAGAAAAAAATGTTTTAAAAAAAGTTTAACAGCTTTAAAAGTACTATAATTTAGTGATAAAGAAATTTCAAAATTTTGAAAAGAAATATTGAGTAGTGGGGTGTTTAAAAAAAAAAATTTTTTGTTATAACTTTATAATATTCTTGAAATCATTCAACTTTTGTTGAAACAATTTTTTTTCTATTCTTTTATACGATCGACGATATTCGCTTCGAAAGGAAAAAAACCGATTTTATTCAAAGAGGTGTTTCACCCTTAAACATAATTAGACACATATAAAAAAAATACGTGTCCCTTATTTTGAGCTATAAAACAACAAATTGAAAATTCATCAAAATTGGAGATACCTACGTGGGTTTCCTTGTAAGTGGTGTCATAATCACGCGTCTTCTAAATTATTCGAGCTATAATCACATTGATTACTTGTCACACGGAATAGAATGTAATTTTTTTAAAGTATCGTCCTATTTAATTATTTCACCGCACTGGTTATTACTGCTCGCGTTTCAAGATATTGTCACGCTCGCTTCGATCATAAAATGACATCACGTCGCACGACGACCCCGACCAAGATTTATTTCGACTCTTAGTAAATGCCGGAATATAGTAGAGTCTTACCGTAAAGTGCGTGCGACCTCGAGGCCAAGGACTGTTTTGACTGGAACGTTAGTAAAGGCACGTCGAGACGTTACAGAGTCTACAGACTTAGAATTTCAACTTGTGTATATATTTATATACACGGGAATTATATTCTGGTAAATCCCTATTTGTTACAAATTGCTTGACTAATTATTTATGAAGTATTTTATTTATTTTTATTAATTTTATTAATTTTTTTATTAATTTAAAGTATATTATCTCTGTACTCTCATTATATTAAAAATAATAACTTTGCAATTCTTGTTATAGAATTATTTTATGTTTATTTTACATTTATTTTTAACAATAAATCTCTATCCTTTTTCTTATTTGCTTCTTATATTAGTTTGCGAGCTTATTAATATTTAATGTACAGTAATTATACTGTTATCAGTAACACATTAAATATCTATTTTTTATTATTAAAAATATTCACAATATTTTTCAATCGTTATTAATCAATCATTTATTTTCAATCATTATTAATACCATGTTTAATTTAACAAATAATGTTTAATATCTTTTTTGAAAAATTAATTGCATAGAAAAGATGATAATATGTTAAAAGATTAAAGATATGTTCTTTAAAAAAAAGAGAGAATCAAATAAATAAAGATTATCACAGATTGATTTTTATTGCATAATATTGATTGCATTTATATATAAAATTTCGAGATTCTTATTACTTTTTTTATATAATTATAAAAATTTGTTTCAATATTTATATATATATACATATGTGTGTATTTTTAATTTATAACATTTCAATTTATAAATATTTTTCTGTAATTATATCTCTGTAATCATTCTTGCATAAAATTCAATACGTCGTACAATGCGTAAAATATTTATAGAATCAGAAATGCATTTATAAAATTGGGACATATATTTTAACAAATGATCGTTTTTGTGAGCGTATTATAAGCAGATTTTTTTTTATCATGCTAAGAGATGAAAGTACAATAGAGAGGCAAAAATCGAGACAGGGTATAAAAGACTATCGCGCAAAAAAGATACACTCGCGTTCACAAGAGGATCCATGGAATATAATAGGCACAAATACTTATCGTGAATAAGTAGAGAAAATCGATGCTGCAGCGACTTGTTTTCGTTTCTCAAATCCTTCTTCTTCGAAATATTATTTTTATAGCTACTCTGATATTGTACATAAATTTATCATTAAAATTTTATTTTTTAACTTAAATATCATAACATTTAATTCATTATTAAATTACAATTCTCCATCATCACAGAATATTTCTTTCTATGTATATAAAACATTTAATTCCGCGAATCTATTTTTTTTTTAGCTCAATTTAATGTATAAAAAATGCTAAGAGTTATGATATCTAATATTTATCGAAAAGAAACGCTCGGAACTGTCGTATTTTTCGAAATATTCATTGAGCGAGCGGAAGTTAAGGTTCTCGTCAATAAATAATAGTTTTCTACGTACTTTATATATTTTTCCGAACTTCTACATCTTCAAGACCTCGTACTTTCTATTTCTCACGTACTTCCAGTTTTCTTTTATTTTTTGCTCTAGTGCTTTTTCCATTTGAATAAGTCCAATACACGAATTAGTGATATTTTAATGGAAAATTTCATAAGCAATTTGAGATTAAATAAAAAATATATACATTTCTCTATTTGATTTTAATTTAAAGAATTAAATTTCTATTCGATATATGCGAGACAGGAAAGCTACATGCATAAAAAATAATACTGACTTTTATAACGCGTTTAAAACAAAACGCTATGATCATTAAATTTTTTCGCATTGCACAAGGCGAAAAGAAATGTCATTGTGTCAAATTTTATAACTGTATATTGTACATACACAATAATCAATTCACACGGCATCCCGACAGAGATTAATGAAATTGGTTATTACTGTATATTTACGCGTATATTTCTTCTAATTCAGAATATTCTCTTTTCTATAAACAAGTCTCTTAAGACTAGAGATATCTGTTAATTTATGTACGCGTTGCATTGATTTATTTCACGTATAAATAGCGTAAATAACAGCGTTGAAATAATTATTTCAACATCAAAATTAATATTGTAATATATTTTCATCTAAACTCTTAGATAATCTTTTTAATATTTTACATAAAAAAATTTACGAATATAAATTAAAGTTCTAACAAAAAATATATATATAATTAATTTTCTTTAATAGAATGTTAATCGAAGTTTAATTATCTAGATATTCTACGAAGAGGATAAAATAAAATTGAAACTTTTATTACGAAGAAATTTCATTCCGATCGACCAAAATCCATTATCAGTAGTCCATTAGCAGTAGTATCTAGTATAATTACAGTTTATTTTAATGACTCGTGAAATACTGTCTCCATGGCAAATATCATATGACAGAAAAATTTCTGAAAAAATCTGTAACTTTATTTGCAAATATAATTTTATCTGCAAATATAATTTTATCGTGTATAGCCGCCCAACGCTGCAAGTGCGTGTTTCCGATTGCGTTGCCGGCGGCTATATACCCTAGTAAAATCAGTTAACTCTCGATACTCTTATTTATTCGGTTAATGAAACTGAACAGAAACAAGAGTTTTCCAACGCGGAAGTTTTTCATTGCGATATTTACTTATGTTTTGTGGAAATCCGTTCTCTTTTATTTTAGCGCTTTATTTCTCTAAACTATGGTATAAGCTGTGACGTTCAGGATAAATCACGTAAACGGATTATTCATTATGAAAATAATAGAAATCGAACAAATGAAAACACAAATAAAATATAAGAACATAAAATAAGAATATACATAAAAAATTTAATAAACATGTATTTGTATTAAATAATTGCTTAATATTCCTAATATTATTCCTAATATTGCTTAATATTCCTAATAAATTTCTATATAGATTAATAAATTGCTAAATATTAAATAATTAATTTAATTAAAATATAATGAAATAAATATCTGACTTAAAAAATAACTAATAGATAAATAAACTATGCTCAGCTAAGTCAAATAACTAACGTAAATAAATGATAACTGTCAGTCAAAACTTTTCTCTTAGAACTCGAGCTTCAAATAGCTCTAGCTTTAATTCGTCTGTTGGATAAATCCGCCACGTTGCAACGTTTCATACTTCACTCGGAAACTGTAGCATTCGCACACAAATGAAAATTACTGGGACGCGCATACGTATATACGGTGTTCGGGATTGAATGCAGCAGCGAATAGCGTTGCAGCTCGATTGTATGCAACGTATGTTTACGGCTGTTTCGCGCCACCGAATACATCACTGCGACCGGAATGAGAATGGGGATATTCCAACAGCGAAGAGAGATACGGTACGAGTGATGCGTTGCTTTCATAGTACTATTCCGATAATAAAAAAATGTTATAATAATTTTCACTAACGTGAGTGTGACAACTTTTCTCTTTACATATGTATGATATAAGATTTTTCGAGAAGTTATAAATGCATTAAAAAATCACAGTGATATTGCTATTCGTCTAGCAATAATTTGGTTTTCGATATTTTTATTTTTAATAATGAAAATTTTTAATGAGAGAAATTAATATTTATATTATATAAATAATATTATTTTACTCTTTTTGTTATTTTGTTATTTTGGTATTTCAATTATTTCGTTATTTTTATTCATTGTTTTTAATTTCTTCAAACGCGAGTACGGTATTATTTGCAAAAACAGAATCTACGAATATTCCATCGTAAATTTTAGATCGTCTAATTCTTAAATTTTTAATTACGAAAATTGCAAATTTGAAAAAATTAATTCGAACTTTCAATGTGGGATTCTTTATCCACTTTATCTTTCGTTTTCACATTGTACATTGGCTGTAACTTAAACAGCTTTCACGAGACTACACGTATTGCGTAACACGAGCCGGCATTGCAATTTTGCAATAGTGCTTCTCGAGTTTCGCACGATTGTCATGTCGTTCCATTTGCTACGCAATCGACAAGTCGATATCTATCTTGGATCTCGAATTGTCAGGAGATCAAAGAACTATTTAACTCTTTAATACGTCGCTTAATTGTGACCGAATGTTTCCATTTAATAATTAAACGAATTAAAATAAAAAATTTTTAACAATAATGAGTTTCCGTATTATTCTCTTATTAATATTTATTACTGTAAATAATAATACTAAAATTATTAAATTATTAAATTATTTTTTCGCTTTATCAAATTATAAAAAGATTATATATTAATGTTACCCTCTTCTTTCTCTACACATATTAAATAACTATATTAATTATTAACTAAATTATCACATTATTACTACTATAATTGTGTACTATTTATTACGTAATAATGCTAACTATATATTAATTTCATGTATTAATATTACAATAATTAACGGGCTGTAAATTATATGTAAAAAGTGATGGTTATGTTTCACGTAACTTTCCATTAACTTTGCATTGTGTTCTTTGCATTTTCATGCATAGTTTACATTCTCATGCATACATATTACGCAATTTTTATATTATTTTATTATTTTAAACAAACACCCTAAAATATTAATTGTGATTTTGTACGAATATATTGCGCGTACATATCGAGTGAATACGTGCCGTTTGATTGTGCGGCGAGCTTTTGCAACTAACAGCAAAGCTTCCGATCTTCCGCAATCAACGGCATTTCGTTGATCGCAAATACTGCAAGCTGCAGCTTAAGGCAGCACTGTTGTAATTCGGGGCACGGTTTTCATTCGCGTCGTTATTAACTGGGTTCTATTTGTTTCGCTGCCACTGCTTCGGATTTTTTTCACTGACTTATTACCTCGTGTATTACTAATGTATAGAATGCATTCGCATTTGCTGTTATTGTTTGTGCGATTAATCAATATAGTATTATATGAATAAATTCTTTGTTAAAGAATTTCATACAATATACGATGATTGTATTGAAAAAGAGAAATTATACAATGGATTTATAATATTACAATTAGTTTAGTATATATATATATAATAAAATAAAAAAATACATACTATATATATGGATAAAAACGTAATAATTAATTAATTAACTGTAATAATTAATATAAATATGAAATATAGAAATTTGCTTAAACGTCGCGATAGACTTTTGAATATGTTCGTAACAAATGTATAATTACTTAATAATTAATGTATTTGATAATTGCTGGATAAGTTAAAAAGGATGCATAATGTAGAATAATTAAAGGGATTATCTGCAAGAACATGGCTATATAACGCAAGTGAGGGAAACTTGACAAGTGCTCTAATAGGAAACCTGCTCAATTTCAAGAGAAGAAATCGATAGAGCCGTAAATTAAAGAGAAGAAAAATGAATTGATTTATTAAAATATTCCATGCAGATATTTAATATGCATAAGCATTCAAATGAAATTGGCTACTTTTAAATAATCACGGCATACCAAATTATAGGTATATAATTGATGCAAATGGAATCACGAATAGCAGATGCCGCTCGCTTAACTTTAATTTTTCAAATACTTTCGCCTGCTTTCCATTGCGCCATTATTTTTATTTAAATATTGTTAAAGATCCATATGTAAAATTATTAATGGAAATTGCACATCAAATTAGGCTTGACATGCAATTCTAAATTATATGTCAGATTTAGTTTACAATTGTCATAATTAATGACGTAGATCTTTAATAATTAGCATATAGTAGCATTCATGACAATTAGCATTCGATTCGATAGATTCGGATTTTGTCTTGTTCATATTAATAGGTAATAGCGATATTAATAGGTTAATGATAAATTAATTACACGATTCAGCCAAATCATATATTTCTCTGCATAGCAATATAGTAACATCACGATAATGATACAAGTATATAATAATGATGAAATTTTTATATGATAAGGTAATAGCGTAAATAAAATTAGGGAAGAAGATAAACAAGAAACAAAAATAAAGAAGAAACAATTAAAAAAGAAAGACTTAGTAAATTAGATTTTTTTCACGTAAGTAGTCATTGTTTCTCAAATCACTTTCTAAAAAATCTTATCAGCTTATTATTTTATTCACAAATAAATAAAATAAATAAAATTAAATATTAAAAAGTAAGAAAAAATAAGAAAATAATAAATATATAGATAATAAATATATCCCTTAGAAAAGAAGTAGGATAAACGATACAGTGATTGACACTTTGTTATATTTGTACCCATAATAAATGAACTATTCGTTGCGCGATTAATTGTAAGATACTGAGGAAGAGGGTTCTTCTTCAAGTACTTTATGATTCATTATGCAACGAATAGTTTATTTTCTATAAATGTCAATCACTGTACTCCTGTCGTTTACTGTACCGTTTACCCTATCACGACTGACTAAAGTTTTTATTTATAATTGCGTTTTATTGAAAAACTCAGCTAAAGTCTTGAGACGTGATTCAATAAATAAATCTTAAAATTCAATTTGATATTCATTATATCATATTTACAATCGTAATGTAATTTAGAAACTCAGATGAAATTTGTTTCAAATTTATTTCTGCAGTCGATTCTCTTAAAAGATCATTTTTATATCAACAATTTTTAATCTTACTCTTAATCGTTTTTAGGAAGTGAGAAAAAATAACGAAATTCGGTTGTCGAAAAAAATATGAAAGTCTTCAAGTCCAAGGTTAAATTTTCGTATCAAGCATCTTAAACAAATCCATAAAAAGAAATGGTGATAACTTGCTTATTTAGATTATTCTGAAGAATAAGGAAACGAACGAAATTATTTGGTCACAGTTATTTCTTAGTAACATTAAATATTCTTATAACAAAGCGAGATCCTGGTTGGCCTTGGTATTTGTTTAGTAGCAACACGCACACTAGCACGCACGCACGCACGCACGCACATAGAGCGTACGCAAGGCCACCGCGCACCGCGCCGCGTCGCGTCGTCATTCTAGCGGCGACAATCGAGTCGGCACTTGGTATATATGCCTGTGAAACTGCGCGTGTCACAACATTACCTCAAAATGCGATTAGATATCTCCTATGAATTAACCCGATTATCCCGATTAGTCCAATCATCGGCGCGTGTAGTTAATTAATTCTCGCGATTGATAACTATTAATTTGTTGACTATTTTTATTGGAACAAATATTTCGCGCGATTCATTTGTTTGTGAATCGAAGTGATACAGAATGAAAATTATAAATTGATTCATCGTGATATTCCTACGGACTGTAATAATTTTAATAACGCTTAAATTCGAGGATTTTTTTTTTATCTTTATTATCGAAAAAGATTTAAACTTTTTGTTAATTTAAACATAATTGCTCATTATTTTCGGATTGAGATTGAGAGATTACGGCGCCGTAATAAGTATATATCGAGCGAATGATTGAAATAGTGAAAGCGATGATAGTAACGATCGTTTATTAATAATACATATATTTTATTGGATTTATATGTATATTCGAAATATTTTGCATATATTAAATCACGGATCATATGTTTAATCGTGATATGTTTCAATCAATAAATACAATCGTAAGCCCGTATTTGAATATTTAAATTGCATAGCATAAATTTTGTGTTTGTACATCGTCTCAGATTTGTTTTAAAGTCTTTGTCGTTAAAAATTTTGTCATTGGAAATTTTGTGTTAATTCACGAGTGTCGAGCAAATCATAGAATCTCTTTTTTTTTATCATGTTATTCTCGTGACTGCCTTTCGATAGGATTCCATCGCAATATATAGTAGTATAGTGCGTGTCGTGTGTGATAATATCAAAAGTATCGTGCAAAGTGCGGTACTTTCGGGAGTGTTAAACAACACACAAATCTGAAAGAAGTAACAAGTTTGGAAGTCATAATTTTACTGCTGTGGCATCGAGATGAGTATAATTTTTTATCTTATTAGCCTTATTTATTGATAGGTTAATTTTTCATTATTTGAATCAAAAGTGTTCAAGAACGTTAGATTTAATAACTGTTTCATCACATAAATAATATTGCGGAGTGTTGCACAATAGTTCTAAAATATAGTTTTAATGGGCCTTAAACATTGTGCACTTATTCTTGCAATCAATTATCTCTTCAATTGATCTTTAATCAAAATCACAATCATAAATTGCAAAAGTGATACATGCTATTAATACGTAATATTTAAAAGTATGTGTTTGAAAGTATATCTGAGAAAAATAATGTGTTTTGACATGATGTGCATTGTTATGTTATACTTGTTTTTGTCATTTTTCGGTAATTTTTGAAATATCTGCTTTAATAGGATGATTCCATTACCGATTTCGGAATGAATATTAAAACATGATTATTAAATTATCTGCGTCACAAAACATGAAATTATTTTGAACTATCTAATACGTTTGTAAAGACTAGAAAATGTAAGCCTATAATCTCTATAAGCCTTTGGTTAACAATTAATGACATTATTAATAACGATAATGCATCATATATAATAATTTAAACAAAACAATAGAGACGGTTTGAAAATATAAGCTCTTTTGGAAAATTAATTAATTTATCGTGTCGCAGCTAAAAGATGTAAAATGAAATAAAATTTCCGATGGCTTTGTTAAAGTGCTGAAAGCGACAAGAATAATTTGAATCAGCAAAATTTTGACGAAGAGTTTCTCGTCCGCCGCAAAGCAAATTGTCTACCACAGTTTCCGCGTCGTGATCAAGCAGTGATATCATGTGCCCTATTGCCGTAATCACGACGGTCACCATAGAGGCCTAATGGATCTTTTGATCATTGCCACTAGACACGTGACCCGCAAACCGCGCTACGTTGACCTGCACGCGAAATTCAATAGCTCCAAGATCGATCGACTTACGAGAGGACACTATAGTAATTACCGCACACGCGACGTACAAAACGTCACGAAAAGAAAAGAGTCCCGAAAAAAGATGACATGAAAATAATGCATAACTATGTGAAATTTGTTATTATTTCAAAATATAAAAATATCTTAAAATCTGTATTTAGAAAAAAATACGTAAATTTAAATATTATATTTTTATATCATATTTTTCTCACTATTCAGAAATATTTCGAAGTATTGTTTTAATAAGATATAATTTCGCTTCCGATTTCAATATCAACTAATTCTCAATCCAAAAAGTAGTGAATTCGCGTATTCATTTAGATTCAATATAAATAAATCCGCTTATCGACATCAAATTTTCGATGATGACTCTCGAGACAAGCTCGTTAAAGGAAATCCGGGTTTGCTTTGAGGGAACTTCCTGACCATGTAAAAGTCAGCTTCCATCTCGTGATTCTCGTATATTTCGCATTACGCTTCACCTGTCATCAACGTCTTGGAAAATGACATTGCGTGTCACGATGTCGGTGGAAAGTCCGCGGGCTCTCCTTTTCTTTTATTTCTTTTTCTGCGTCGAGCTTTCACCATAATATTGCTGTAAATGATGACGAATGGACGTCACATGATGATCAAGGACGTATATAGCGATAAGGAAGAAAAACGAGGCCGTTTCCGTCCCCCAATGAGAAATTGCAATCCTAAATCGTCCGCGAGAAATTTCGATTCTCAAAATAATCGTCGACAACGTGAGAAATTCGATTCCACAAATAAATTTCGATTGTTTCGGTCAAACTGTTTCTCTCCGACGAAAGCAATTCAAGCTTTTCATTTCATAATGTAATCGCAAGCTTACAGGACATTTGCACGTTATTATGTATCATTTCCAATTAACAAAGACTAAAATAATCGTATCAAAAATATGAAATAATATCCACGTAATTCGTTTCAATCAAATATTTCGAGCGACAAAATCACATGATCTATAGTTTCTTATTTATACCTTAATGAACTCATAAGATATTTATATAACTTCTAAGATACTGGATAACAGGGCGATGTGCTTTTTTTTAATCAATACATGCACACGCATGTATTTGCATTTACGTATTAATAACATGTATAATTTTAATGTATTATGATTGACGCTATAAATTTTGTCTTTTTTCTTTAATCGATCTCTTCCTAGCGAAATGTATTTTTTCTAAATTTTATTTTGAAGAGACTTATAAAAATAGAATTTAATTAATCATGTTAATCAAAATTTTAATTAAAATTTTGTGCTGTAACTTTCAAAAATTCTTTTTACACATTATGTATACTTGATAATATTACATTAACTATGCCTATTTTTTCGTATCTTCAAATTTAGAAGAATTATAGAAAATGTTCTATTTTTGATGAACCAGTCCTGTACCTATATCACTCAAATAAAAATACTGTGACATAGTTTTGCTCCTAGTTCCCGTTTATTCCTTCTTGGGGAGAATCGTCGAAATGGCGTGCATTTCGAAATTATCTGACTGGGGGATAATGACGTCGGTTAATGCACGATATAGCGCTCGATATCGCGAAGAATAGGAGGCTTCTTGCTTCGGGATGGGTTTTGTGGACCCCGTTGAAACGGCGAATAACCCATGAATCACCGCCATCAACATCGCGAGCGAGATATCTGCTGAGAACCATAGCTTATATCCAGTCTTTTGTCGACGTGAAATTGCCCCACCGTACAAGATTTCTTTCAGATGAAATATCGAGTATGTCCAAGTTATTTCGTTATTAAGAACTATTTCGAATTTTGCACATAATCCGAAATAACAATTCCAAATAAATATTAATAATTCTATAAATATATTATACATCAAATTAATTAAAATGTTAATTTTTAATTTCAAATATAATTTAAATATAATTCAAATATATTCTAAATTTATAATAAAATTAGTTTCTTAATGTATTAATCTATAATAATCTAGCATTAATTAAGAATTGGGAATTATGACTTATTTAAAATACTTATAATTACAGATAATTATACAGTTACTTTTTTTGCAACTAATATCATTCTCTCTTTTTCTTTTATACTTTTTTTTATTAAAAGATTCAAATTATATTATAAGGTATTGTAATAACGAGACGTGCCCGCAACGGCAAATTGATTATCACAATGCGCAACGTACAGACACTTTTATGAACACCTTTTGATTAAAAATTTACAAAACACCAAACCGATTATTTTTCTCTCGTTAACGAACAAGTAGCAAATACAATACCAATAGAGTCATTAACGAATCCACGGAAATGTTATCTATGGAATCGAGACATTTATTATCTCCAAATAATGAATATAAATAAAATGAAAGAATTGAAAGAAAATAAAAGAATTGATAAAATGGAGTGAATGTGGAACAATAAAATAAAAAAATAACGAAACCGTAAAAATAAAGCAGTATTAAAATAAAATAAGAATTTTGACGAAATAAAATAAAAAAGAAAATATTAGAAAATATTAGAAATAAAATATTAGAAATAAAATATTAGAAAATAATAAAATGAATTAAAAATTTGATTATTTTGGTTTAAATGTGCAAAGGATATATTTAATTGAATTATTATTTTTCAAAATAAGAGATATTTACGAGCAATAATTGTAAATGACAGCGTCTTTTGTTAAAACAAGTGAATAGAATGATAAAGGAAAAATGGAGAGTTATTCACGTCTTTATGTCTTTCTCTATTGACTGACATAAAAAAAAAAAAATCTCGAGATCTTGAAGCAGACTAAAAATTTAATCTGCTAAATTATATTAGAATATAAAGTGACATTAAAAGAGCAGATTCTTATCAAAGTGATGAAAAATACAGTCGTCAAAATTTTATTTTTTTCCATAAAATTGAAATACATTTGTATAACCTTTTATATTATATGTATATGCTCTATTTTTAGAAATTATTAACTTTTTGCCATGTCGCATTTGTCATAAAATAATTGAATTTGAAAGAGAAAAATAATAATTGAAATTTAATTGAGTAATATTTATCAATATAGTAAGAAAAGTAAAATAATAAAACAATAAATACAATTCATATTTTTGTTAGTTATTTTACTAATACAATAAGATAATGAAAATTAATAGCAATTAAGAGTAAATTAATTAAATATTGAATCTTCAAACATAATCAAACATTCTAAATCAATTCTTTTCATGATAACTCCTTCTAGTGCGAAATAGAATTAACTCGTGAAAGAAACAGCGAATGGTGAAGTGACATTGAATGCGACTTTAAACTCCACTTCTAAAGAATTAAACGTCGAAGAGAGAGAAAGAGAAATCTGGGAGAAAAAGAAACGTTCCGAAAGCCAGGAAACTTCTCAATTTTGTACGACGTGCAAAACGTATGAAACTTTGTCTTACATTAGAAACTTTATGGGGGCTCCGTAGCTTCGAAACAATGAATAAAATAAGATGAAAAAGGGTGTAAGAAGCGTCCCGAGAAATCAGCTGCCAAAAAGTCGCCGTCACCATCTTTCCCGAACAACAAGTTGACGCCGCGAGATCGACGATTTCTTTTATTCCGTATTTCGATGAAAGTTTCAACGAGTAGATCCTCGTCTCCGAGGATGTTGACAACGTGAAATGAATCAACTCTGCAGGGTGTCGCAAGAATCACATGAATAAAAAATTTACGGATTCCTTTGGGGGAGTCCGCAAATGGACTGACGAATAAGGAACAAAGTATCGATAGCGGAATATCGATGCGCTGTCTCTCGCGCGTCAAGGGTTTCCTAAGGATATCGGAGAAGGAAGATGAAGAGTAGATAGGAGCGTCATTGATACGATGCAGAACTCGTGGAAACTCTGCCAACAGTATCTTGATCCGAATTCTGATCTCGGGATTGACGCGAGATCCACCACTCTCAGCAATTCAGTGTTATACGTAGTTTATCATTTACTCGATAAAGTGGCGGAAAAAGGCGTTTTATTATTTTACTAACAATTTTATTTACTTATAATAATTTTAGAAAAATCGTTTTCAATAAAAGATTGCATAGCAATAATCAATTTTGTTTCTTGTTAATATCTAGTATTCAATATTCAATTATTTTTCAACACTTTACTGCTTTAATTATTTATATATTATATTAAATTTTATTTTCTATTTAATTACATTTGAAAAACAACTTATTAACAATAAAATTATGGCAATTGCAAGTTGTAAGTTATGCATATACAATATTTTCTCGTGCTATATCTTATTAAACTTTAAAGTCGAATTACACATCGCTTGCATAACTTCAATCACCTTCATGCATTTAAATTGCCTGTCTGAGCATGTTTACACGTGCTGACACATGTTCGGTATTCATATATATATATATATATATATATATATATATATAAATCCTTTTCACCTTTATTGACATGTTTTTTTAATGTATAGCTTTAAACATGTCAATAAAGGTGAAAATGATATATATATATATATATATATATATATATATATATATATATATATATATATAAATCCTTTTCACCTTTATTGACATGTTTTTTTAATGTATAGCTTTAAACATAAGATTTTATTCTCTTAAATATAATTCTTCATTTATGATTATAATATTTTAAAAACGAAATTTGAAAGAATTTGAAAACTTTATGGAAAAGTGAATTCAAATCTTTTATATATATATATATATGTATATATACTTTTATGTGTTTTACACATTTATGTCATTTAGAATCTACATAAAATCTCTTTACATGAGGTATTCAATATTACATCAAATATCTTTTTAAATTTAAAACTTCAATGAAAAGACTAATGCGTCTGTTATTTCTAAAAAATTAATTATTTGCCCACAATCCAAAAGAAAAAAGAGAAAGCAAGATTTAAAAGCCTAATTAAATAAAAAAAATATTTTTCATTAAATTAAGTAATTAAAAGTAAATCGGAGTTCTAAACTGAGAGAAACTAAGTGAATTTTAAGAGAGAAAAGGTCGAACCAATATTGCATTTTGCGTGAAAAAATTAAAAAAACTTTAATATTCGCTCCGATTGGAAATTGCGATTTTATCGTATCATCATATTTCCGTTATGTATTTGATCTTCGACATTAATTATTCGACCAAGCATACTACCGTGTCGAGAGATGCGGTCTTTCAAGTTTAATTGTACGAATAATTGGACGCCGTATATACATAGCGCCGTGCAAAAGCCAATGACAATCGGAGAGATTGTTCCAGCACGAACGGTTTGATCGCGAGAAAGTTGAAGCCTTTCTCGACGAAGAAGAGCCTCTTGAACGTAAACTTGAACACAAAATTATTCTTAAGATACAGTTAGAAGCTGCTCATTAAAGCTTTACCTTGTGCAATCAGAGCTTTTCTGCGAATTAGGAACGGGAGCGAAACTAGAAACTGATCAATGAGAAACGTATTAGACGCGCCAGGATTGCACTCGTTAAAATGAAATTGAAGCATATATAACTCACAAAACTGTTCAAATGGTTTAAAATTTTCAAAAAATTTCATTTAAAAATACATTAATTTGAAGAGAAAAGAAAAATATAATATAATTTTTCTGATAATAATACAAACATTTTAATTCACACATATTTATTTTTTTTCATCGCATAAAAAAATTTTATGAAATTAAGAAAATTGATGAATTGAATGTGTATATATACATTCTGGATTGAATTTTGAATTAATGTGTTTGAACTAAATAACTTTTTAGCCGAAGCAAATGAAAATTTAAAATATTTAGTTTCACTTGTTTTCCAACTTTATTTTTATTCCAACTTTTTAAATTGTTTCTAAATTAAATTCCATTTTTTATTAAAAATTTATTAAAGTGTAAGATAACGAAATAAATATTTCTTTCGCATTCTATGAAATAACTTCGTTTCATTCTTCTTTTCATTTTAAATTGAAATTTTTTTTTTTAATTTTATCATTCGATATTACACATCTTTCGATATTTCTTCGTCAGATTTAAATTTTAGATTATATATTCAAGCTAAATAATATCAAAACGAAATAAACTGTGGTAAATTTACAAACATTCAGATAAAATATTTTAGTCGGTCTACATTTATGATATTTTGTAAATATCACGTAGTGCGTTGTTTCTAAGCCCGTTATAACGTGCTGCAAACATGTACACATTCGTGGCTTTCCAGCTCGCTAGTCACAATCGATTTTGGAAAATTTACGGTACGCTCCCGCAAAAGCGAGACACAAAACTGATACTCGTCTCTCAACGCGACGCTGAACGATATCAGTTTTGGCACTGCATCCAGAACTGGACCAGATTGAAATCGTCAGTAGACAAGACAATCTCATTCGAAGATTGTAGCTCGCGATGGTATTGAAAATGTCAGAGTCACTTAGCATAAATTTAATGTGCTGACCAACATGATTTTGATTTCGAGCTAAATACGATATTACAATAATATTGTCATGATAATCTTTTATTTTGATCGTCACATCACATGTACGTATAAATGACACTTTTATTTATTATCAAATTGAATTTGAAATTAAATTTAAAATGAAATCATATCTTCGTTAATGTTCTTTTTCTTTTTATTCGTTCACATTCATCATTCATAAATGAATAATGTGAAATTTCAGTTTCTTTTTAAAATTGATTTTGCGAGCCACGGCTTTGCCGAAGCCTCAGTGACTCCTTTAGCATTTGCGGACACGGCAAATTCGAGAGAGCGACATGAAATTTCCATTTCATTTCGTCCACATTTTCCTATTGTTACTCATATACTAAGGTAAAACTAAATTTCTGACACTTTGCATTTATCTACATCACTATCAGAAAACTAAAAGTTTTACGATGTGATTTTTAAATTCAGATTACGAAAGTCTAGATTTTATTTTTAAATTTAAGTCTTTTTCGATTGCTATCTGACTTTTTAATGAATTATACAGCCCTTATTCACAAAAATCTTTAATTAATATTGCTACAATTGTAGAGTAAGAGATCACTATTTTATCATTTATAAAAATATTGAAGTATTAATAATTATTAAAATATTGAATTCTACAGATAGACGTTATTTTAAAAAATTCAATATTTAAAGAATATGTTAATGGATTGAGTAATCAAATATATATATGTGTGTGTATGTGTGCGTGTGTATGTGTGTATGTGTGCGTGTGTGTTACTGCTAATTAAATCTTAAAATATGATTTTAGCTTTTCTTTTTTTACAAAGCTATTTATATATTAATAATAATATATTAAAGCTTTTAATATATTAAAAATTCTCTAAGCATGTTCGATCATTGAGTTTTTCTAATTTTTATAAACTTATTCAGTTGAAATAGATTAAAATTAAAAATTTGTTAATAACACTCGTATTAATTTATAATTTTATATTCCGATGTTACGGTGATTTCTTTGACAGCTAATGTAACAAATTCGAGAGCCGCGCAAAATTTCCATGTTATTTTGTGTTCGCGTTTCACTGTGTTAGCGTTCATAAACGAATGGGATGTCTCGGTAGCGCATTCAAAGTGCGACGGAATGACGTGTGTGCGCGAAGCGCGACGTGGTCCGCGTTATATAAAGAGCGAACATGCGACGTACCGCGGATATGTAATTTATGAAAATACAGAAAACTTTGCGGCAAGGTCGCGCAAGACCGAGAGCCGACAGCCTCATCGATCGAACGCGGAAAACTATAAAGCGAAGATAGCATCGCTCGCTACAAAAATAACTGTTGGAAAGTGTTATTTTTATTGGCAATCTGTCTCTTGCATTTGTAATTGAGATTCAATCGTTTATTTCGCTAAAACGCTAGATCGTATTTGTCAAATAAAATTGAAATATACGAAATACGTGAAATTACACAATTATGAAACACTGAAACAGCAGTGTTGCGCGCAATATATAAATATTATAATATTATTATTATTCTTATTATTATATATTAAAAATTTTNTAGANTAAAAAGNGAGATTTAAAGCTTGTAATGACGCGCAAGCTGCACAATACGGAACAGAATGGTGGAAGCATTAGTTCGGAACTCTTTTTCCATTTTTTTTCTCCCTCTTGAAAAGTACATTTGTTGGTGGTCGNCCACTTGACTCTACCTTCTTTTGCGCCTTTTACCCTAATTGGACATTCAAGAACGGCACGAAGCTTTTGGGAGCATCTTTTGGGGATGGAACTAGAATTCTTTTGGAAGAAACAAATGGCGAGTGTTGTCTCTCTCTCTTTCTTTTTCTTCTTCTAAATATAAAAATCCCTTCGGAGATTTAACGAGATGTATCGCCCAACCATTGTAACGACACGCTAACAATCTCGCTATTCTTGTATATTGAGCTATTTGGCAACGGATAATTTGAGAAACCAACTAACATGATAAATGCGCAATTTCAAATATACGTCTCGTTTGTCAAATTATATTGTTTACACAATGTAGCAGAAAATACAAGTCCATTTTCCACGTGTAACAAGACATTTTGGAAATATAATTTTAGGCCTCATTTTTCTGTGATAAAATATTGATTTTCGTTCTTTTTCATTCACACTTGTAATACTCGATAAAAAAACTTACTTTAATTGTTAATTTTTATCTTGTATACTATATTATATTTATAGCAATAAAAGAAATTTTATTAATGATAAATTGTCCTCAAAAACGATAAGAATGTAATCTCTTTTCTCACACTTTTTATATAATACTAATAATATTAATTAAAAATTTATCAAAATAAGGCTTCGTGGCTGAAGGTATTTATTATGAGAATCCTAAAGTTTCATCCGTAATAATTACTAATAAGAGATTGGAGAAACGACTTACCGATACAGCATGCGTTCTTGACGATCGGCCTCGCGATAAATCTTGTAGTACATCGCGATCATGATTATCCCCGGTACCCAAAAACTGACGCTGGAACTGACGACGGCATAGAACTTGTTGACTTTGAACGTACACACATCCGGATAGTCCCTCCTGAACTTCAAATGCTCCTTCGTGGTATACCATCCCGCGAAGATAGGTAGGAAGCTCATAACAGTCGGAGAACACCACACGACGCTCAACATGGTTCCCAATCTCATGTTCGTCATGATTAACGGATAGTCCAGCGGTTGGACGATCGCGTAATATCTGTCGACGCTGATGCAGCAAAGATGAAGGATGCTGACGGTGCTGAAGAAGACATCCAGCGAGTTCCACACGTCGCACATGAAATACCCGAATAGCCAACGCCCAGAAAGTTCCACGGAAGCGTTGAACGTCATGGCGAATAGCGCCACTAGCATGTCCGCCAAGGCCAGCGATACCACGAAATAATTTGTGATTACTCGGAGCTTCCGGTGCCTCATAACCGAGACGATGACCAATAGATTGCCGAAGAGAGCGCAAAGGATAATGAATATCATAATGAAGGCTTTGAAAATTAGCAAGAGGATCTCTTCAATATCGTTATGATCTTTACTGAGCTGGTATCCGGAGCCGGCGTCGAGGAAGGAATTGCTTGGTAGATTCGCGGTGTTGTTCAAATCCATCACTAACGTTTCGTTGAAACCCATCTTAAGGGGTTTTTCTCACGATTAAACTGGCCAATGTCATTCGATGACTTCCTTCTCGTCCTCTTCCGCTTCTTTCTTAATTTTATTGACTTGCAATCGTGCCATTTATAAAGATTAAGTTACGGTTTCATTTGGCGATGTAGAACATGAGATTCTTAATTTGCAGCATTCAAGTGAAAATTTATTTCATGACTTTCTTGTCAATAAGATCAGTAATAGGTCAATAAGATCAAAATAAGGGAATTAAGTGACAGTGCGTCTCGGAAAATAAGCTCCGTTAAACTACTTGGATAAATTGGTACTTGAGCATTTGAGCTTCTAGACGTTTCGTATACTTGAATCTTCTTGAGTTAATGATTGTCCGTTCATATGGATTTTTGTCATTGATCATAATAACGATTGCAGTTTTTTCTTTTCTTATATTTTCCTGTGCTGCGATTGTCTTACACAGTTGCAGTTAGAATTTTTTGCGAATTTCGAGCTGGCGTCCAAACAGGATTTTCATGCGGCACATTTTTCACAGATTTTAAAGTGTCTTCATGCAACGATAAACCTGTGAACAAAATATGCGCAAATATGCAGAAAACGAAGTAAATAATACAACATTGTTAAATGTATGCGAAATTCTAGCCTTACATATTTACAAGTTTTATATATCTATATTTGCGTATCTGTGAAAATGAATATTCGCAATTTATTGCAACGTGAAACAATTTGAATTATTAGACCTACATTAATATATGTAGGTTAATAATGTAATATCATACACAAAACTGATTTTATAGAAGATGTAATAATATCCCTTATTATCATTATATTATATAAATTTTGAAAATAATTTCAAAAATAACTTACCAAGATCACATTTAGAAGTAATTTAAACAAAATTTGATAAATATATTTGAAGTTAAAACTTTTAATTCTGATAATTGCATTGTTAGAAGAAACATATTTTTCCTTATTTTATTTTGCGCGTTGATATAACTTTGGCAAAATTAATTAATTAAAATAATACATTAAGTCATGCTCGTTACATATAAAACAATATAGAAAGTTCTCCTTTATATAAAAACCGCCTCTGAATTAATAACATTAATGATTATTTCCAAACAAAGAATAAATTTTTTAACATCTTTTTAACCATTGACTTAAATTCTTTTGCTTGATTTTATAATTCAGCATTTAAAATATCTTAATTTTATTGCAAAACAATGTCTCTGACTTTTGCCGCGGTCTTTTACCAATCTTATTTATAATTTATATTTTTTTATTCCATAAAATTATATCTTAATAATTATTTAAGTATTTAATTGTATCCTTTTTATATTATATTGTTTTAATTTTCTCATTCTTAGTTTTAATTATTGTGCTGGAGAAGACTTAATATAGTTGAAATTTAAAATGTTCATAATATTTCTTCTATCATTGGACAATAACAAAAATTAATTTTCTTTGAATGAATTTTCAATTTCAATAATTCTGTTGCTATAGAAAACATATTTTTATATTATTTGTATTTATATTATTTATTCCATGCAACAATAACATATTAGAGATAGTTAATTAAAAATGACCTATTACACTTATAAAAGAATAACATTTTATTTCCCATGACGTTATTGTTGATGAAAACATGTTACTTGATTACTTTTCGCAATAATATAGCTTCATCAAAGTTGGTTTAATTAAAAATTGGTAAATGTTTGGGGATCTGAGAAATTCCAATAGTTTCATTATTGAAGAAATCTCGTCCTCATTTATTGAGCAATAATATAGCATTTTTAAGACTAATTAAAAGTTAATCAACTATATAATTTATAAAAGTTATTTATAAAATTTCTAAAAGAGATTAAATTCATAATGCTATTATTAAAATTTACTAAAATTTTGTACTTATATATACACACACACACACACACACACACACACACACACACACACACACACACACACACACA